>VWZW01005251.1:539772-646056 GCA_013397115.1 Edolisoma coerulescens | reverse complement strand
TCCCCTTCCCTTCCATCAGTTAATCAGATTTGAGGTTTCTTTAGGAAGTCAGATGGGATATAGGAATCTTCCACCTGTCAAATTTTGAATCTTACCCTTTCATGAGAGGTTTGAGATTCTAAATAATCACCGGGCCCTGGCTGTTGGTTCTGTGTTATGTAAGAGGGTTATAATTCTCCAAAGCCACAGCAGCTGCTTTATCTTTGTGCTTGACTGACTTCCTGCCTTGCTTTGCTCCTGCTTTTTTCTTAGAGCAAAAAATAGCCTTTTCACAGCTTTCAAGTTTTTTATNAGTTCCGTGTTAGTAACTAGGGGAGGAGGTCTTTATGCAGATACTTGAAATATCTCGTAATTTGTATTGCTATCAAGAATAATTCTTTAATAACATAAATCTCCCTCTACCACTGTTAAATTTTTTTTTAAAAGTGCTATCTTGTCTAGCCCTGCTCCTTGTTCATTCTTTTGAAGAAACATATGAATCTAATGAAGGTGTTTCTTCTCATATTTTTTCCTTTTTTTTTTCTTTTTACACTATAAATGTGTCATTAAAAAAAAAAATTTAGTATCTTACTCCCACAGTTTCAACTAATAACTTTTCCCTGCTGACTCTCAAATCCATAGTGTCTTCTCATAACTGATCCAGTTTTATATCAAGGTCTTCCTTTCCAGAAATTTTTTAATAAAATTTGATGATAGGTTCAACACTCCTCACCCTGAAGAGCCAACCTTCCTATCTCCTTTTTCACTATCATCAGTTGTGACAGTAAATAGACATTTGTGTTAAGGTCTCCTACTCCTCAATTTCACAAAAGGGTTTTGCCAACTCCTTCTGCTTTGCATTTCACAATGCTTCTAAAACATCTCCACTAGTGCATCAAGATCTTGTGCTATTTATGCCTTCTCTTGATATAATGCTTTATCCATATATATAATGTATATATAATGTATATATAATGCTGTTATNCTTCCTGCCTTGCTTTGCTCCTGCTTTTTTCTTAGAGCAAAAAATAGCCTTTTCACAGCTTTCAAGTTTTTTATTTTTCCCTAACCAATATGAAAAATCAAAAAAACTGTATTTCATTCTTCCTGTTTTCAAACTTGCTTTATCTTTCGCCACACACGAACATGAAAAACACAGCAAAAGACATAGGGTACCAAAACTGGTTCACTTCACAGATGCCTGAACTTGATTTTGTTTTATGTAGCAACTGATGTAAATCTGCAGGGTAAGAGGTAAGCGGTCTGCCATACCTCCATTAATTCTGAGTGAACTACTAATGTATTCAAAACCCATAAAAGTATCCTGTTTTCATGTATTTGTTTCATACTTCATATGTAGTGTATCTTATATTCTTAGGGGAAAAAAACCCAACAAACCAACAAAAAAAGAATTTTTTCTTAACTGCGAATCTTCTCTGCTGAATTGTGGATAACTTCATGTAGCAGTACTAGATCACATTTTTGTTTAAAACCGTTTTTAGTTTCAGAACTGAAATCAAATTCACAATCTTCTTTAAAAATTTTTAAGGGAGTATTTTCAACTTGGGCTGTTGCTAGGGCAGCTGCAGGAGGTGATTTCTGAACATTCTGAGAATTTGAAGTACTGCACACTGTAAACATGGAGATAGCTGCAAGACTGCAGAAGCATTAAAAAAAAAGGTGCTTAGAGCTCTCTTTGTTATGCTTGAGAATAACATTAAAGGGAACCACGCACATATGGACCTAATGGTGGGCAGCATGGTTTGAGTTATTCCACTGAAGCTGCAGTCCACATGCTGCTGTGTCCAGATGTTTTCTGTTCAGTATAGGGAGATTATCAAACATCCCACTGTCACCCTATACCAGGACTCTTGCACAATATCCATCATAATACTTGGAATACATTGAATACATCAAAAACAAATGCTGAGGGGAAGAACCTTTATCTGAGATTTGTTGAATACTTTCAGTTCCTCTTCGCTGTAACAAAGCTTGAGGCAGTTGGCAGGTGGTATCAGACAGAACAGATCTCCAGCCGCTTCATCTTCCACTTGACAAATAGACCATTTCACATCAGTCTTGTGGTTCAGTACATTCAGAAAGTTTACAGCATCTTTCTGTCCTGAAATCTCTTGATCTACTGTTACTACCTGTCCCAATATGCAAATTACTATATTGGAGATAGATTTCCTCCTGTTTCCTCCAATTTCTCAGTTACAAAATAATGAAAACTTTCTATTTGATTCACCTATATGAAGCATGATTATTTCTGTTGAAGTACAAGGAGGTATCCTACTGAAAGATGAATCCAAGCATTTAAGAGGCAATTCATTATGCTGTGATGAATTAAAATTCTAAATATTCTGCTGTTATATTACACTAGGAGTTATTTCAGTATATTACACGGTCTTTTTGAGTATCACCAAGAACCATGAACACTGGGGAAATGAGTTCTGAAAATAAATGTATTATATGAGAAAATCTTACTTGAATTAAAATTGTGCCATGTTAGTACATTTAATACTGACATATTTGTTTTAAGTCAGAGTAAATATGAAACTTGCTGATTACTTAATCTGAGTGGCAACTACTGAAATCATGTTGCCTGCACAGTAACAAGAATCTAAACTTTATAGACTTTTATGAGTGTTATGATGAGTGATACATACATTAAACGTATATTTGGTTTCAGTTACTCATTTAATAATGTCTAATATTCTATCAGTTCAAACTAAATTCGTCCATGAAATAGTAAAGAAACCAATAGCCTTAACTTACAATTTTGGACATTAAAAGCATNTTTTTTTTTTTTTCTAAATTGAAATTTCTGGAAAAAATTTTTAGGATTTATATATATATGAAAATTTAGCTCGCAACAAGCATTAAATCTTTAGCTGATTGAATTTTGTGTCTAACAGATTTGTTCTTTTTTCACAGCACTTTCATGTATAGTTATCTGACTGACGAATTTGAGATCACAATATTACCTTGTACATACATTTTGCTTATTTTTAAATTAATTTAACTTTAATATTCAAAATATTAAAGAGGACAAGAAAATGTTGATTTACAAAAAAAGATAAATTGGTGATTTTAAAATTAAAACAAATGAATTGTCCCTAAAGTAATGGAGGTAAACTAGAGAAAAACAAAGATGTGCATTAGTTTCCAGTTTTATTCATAAAAATTCATAGCATTACCTTGAATTCATAAATTGTGAGTTCTTTCTAGATGAGAAATGGCCTTCAAAACACCCTCAGTTATATATTTATTATTCTGAGAGACAGTCTGATCTTTGTAAGAAGGGCAGAGAATCATAATAATCCACCATAATGTTGAATGGTATTTTTAAGGCCATCACAGGAGCCATCTGTCTTCCCATTTGTTTAAGCCATGGAGAGGTACTGACCTCTGAAGGTGTACTAGCCTCTTCCAAAGTTAGTACCAACCTTATTCTGACTCCAGACAAGGTATGCAAATTACTATACGGCAGCTTTTTTGTTGGAGCATTGTGCCGATGTTACCCAAGTGACTGTGCACACGACAGCAATCTAAGCTGCATCTGCAGCCAAAAACATCTGGCATTTCCTCTTCATTGTGAAATTCATTAGGTGCCAACCAGTCCTTTCAGACTTGCTCCTATTTGAAAATGACCTTATTCACAAAAAAAAAGGATGTCTGATGAATTCCATGATTGAGAGGATATATTACTGTGCATCAAACTGAGATTGTCACCTTCAAATAAGTAGTTGAATTTCAGTACTTTTCCAAAGCTTAGAAGTTCATATTTCTTATGGAAAATTACTATCTAGAGCACTAATAAGAATGCAGAACCCATGAACCATAATGCAAGGTGGGGGTTTTTTGGTTTGCATTTGGTTGCTTCTTTTTAAACTTAAATTCTTCTGCCTTTATTACATGGTTGGTTTGGCTTTTACTGTTCATTTATCTGGATAATAAAGGAAAAGTTCTGAATTTGGCCTTTCATTGTTACATAAAATGGTCTACAGAGATTAATATTTGTGAGAGGTTGAAAATGCCCAAAAGACAAAAATATTACCCTCTTATGCTCTTTTCAGTTTAACAATTAACAGAACAAGCATCCAAAGCTCCAAGTTATGACAAGCAAGAAACTTGCAAACATCACTAAGAATCAACAGTGGAAATCTGCTGTCAAATGTTGTGAAAGGTGTGTCTAGAGTGACTTCCCAGGAGTCTTTATGTGAAATGTGTATCGAGAGTTATTGATATTAATTTCAAAATATTATAGATTTCTCAGATGATTATTTATTGCCATGTTAAACAGACAGTAACAAGCCATGTCATGTTTCCAAAACAAAAATTGAAAAGAATAAGATCAGTGAAGGATTTTGTTAGGGTTTTTTCAATTTCCCTGGGAGAAAAATACAAATTTATGCAGCAGCATTTAACAGCATAAGATGCAGGTCAGAAATAATTATATGTGGCAAGAAAACGGAAAAATTTTGAAGTGACAGTTGCACTGGATTTACTATTTATTTTGAAACATTGTGTCAGTCAGTTACATGCTTTTCAAAGCCAGGAACTTATTTTGGTTTTGCAAAACCTCAGGCCATTCTCTTTCATACTTATACTACTGATATTTTTAACAGGATAATCTGAAAAAAAAAAAAAGCTTCACAAGAAATTACATTTTTAAGAGATTAATTTCAGCTTTAAGACAAAGTTCCCACCTAGCTCTAATATAATGCTACGTATTACACTGAACTGGAGGCTTAGAATCTGACAGAAGGATCCTTCTGGTTTCTGAATATTAGCATTCTTTGGTGGAGTGTCTCAGAAGCATTTTAAAAATTCTGAAAAATAAATTTGTACATACTCAGCAATTATTTGTTTGGGCTTTTTTTCCTGCCTCACATTAACATTTGGGGTTTTTTTTAGTAGTTCCAGTGTAATAATTGAGACACAGGTAATTTATTCTTAGATGACCAAACACAGTTACCTTGGGATAAATCAGACTGTAAGTCTTTCTCTCCTCAAAAGTGTTGGAAGAAAAATACAGTCTTGTCTCTGTGGAACTTATTCAATTGGAACAGTCAGTTGGAATTTTCTGCTGATTTAAGAACACTTGACGCCTTATTACAACTTACTAAGTGTTTTATTCATAGAATCATAGAATCATAGAATCACAGAATCACAGAATCATAGAATCATAGAATCATAGAATCATAGAATCACAGAATCACAGAATCATAGAATCACAGAATCACAGAAGCATAGAATAGGTTTTACTCCTAGAATCATAAAGTGATTTGGGTTGGAAGAGATGTTTAAAGGTCATCTAGTCCACCATCTTCACCATAGGCAGGACATCTTCAACTAGATGGAATTGCTCAAACTACCATCCAATCTGACCTTCAAGGTTTCTAGGGATGGGACATTCACCACCTTTCCATTGGGCAATGTGTTTGGGTGTTTTGGCACCATCATCGTAAGAGTCTTCTTTCTTATATCCAATCTAAATTGAAGCTCTGTTATTTTAAATACAAGAGCCCTTGTCCTATTGCAACAGGCCTTCAGTGAATGCAATTTGTTCTTCAAGTACTTAATATCATGCAGATTGGAAATAATGGAAAATGATCCCATACTCTCCCACTATTGTGGAACAGTGAAAATATAAAATCTCTTATTACTGCAGCTCTGTGCTCTTGTATTGCTTTGCAAATTATTTAGCCAGCATTACAGGCAATGATCTCTCATTTTCAGTCAGTGTACCTGAGGCACTGTAGCAATTCTTTCTAAGCCCTGGGCTGACTTGGTGGCAGTGCTGTCTGCAAGCTATTAAGTTGTTTATGGAGCCGACATTATATTGTCCAGATTTTCATAGTAAACACGGAATGGTTTGGGCTGAAAGGGACTTTACAAGCTCATCTAGTTCCAACCCCCTGTCATCAGCAGGGACACCTCTCACTAAACCAGGTTGCTCACGGCCCCATCCAACCTGGCCTTGAACACTTTGAGGGATGGGACATTCACAATCCTACTAGGTAACCTGCTCCCTTGCCTCATTACCCTCACAGTGAAGAGTTTCTTCCTAATATCTAACACAAACCTAGTCACTTCCAGTTTAAAGCCATTCTCCCTTGTCCAGTCACTACATGTTCTTGTAAATAGTCTCCATTTTTCTTGTAGGCTCAGGTACTGGAAGGCATTTGTTTCATTCTACATATTTTTCATCATAGTGGTCTCTTTCTTTCCGAAGTTACTTTGTTTTTACTATGGCTGGTAATGTTGGGTTGAATTGTTAATGTTTACTGTGAATAGTATATTCACAGTAAATATACTATTACTGGAAATACTGGAATATTTTACATTTTCAGCTGGAGATATGTTATCAAGGGCAGTTTCCATTTTTGACCAAAACCCTTTCTTTCATGCTATTTTAACATGAGAAATTGCCTAGAATACTTACACTTGTGAAAGATACTTTATAATTCTTAAATACTTAAAAATAATTATTATTATATAAAATCTGTTATTCTTTCATAAAACACATAAAATGTCTGTGTCATCAGGGAACTTTGTCTCATATATTCTATTTGCATTTTTCTCCAGTATATGATACCCTATAATTTAGAAAACATCTATCCCTACCAGATAGATTCTAAATTGACACATACATAATATTAACATAACACTGGTCAAATGAATGTATTGTTGAAAAATGTTCCTTTGTATAGTCTTTTTCTGCTTTACACATTTCTTTCTCAGTCTTCTAGTAAGTAGATCTAGTTAGCTGAAAGAGGGGAGCACATTCTTCAAGATCAGTATTAGGATCATCCTCTGCTGATGGTCCATGCAGGCAATGTAGAGCTTTTTGATGTCTCATCCACTCTTATTCTGGTGAAGATATATTAATACAGTAGCATATAAGTTAAGCAATCCACGGCAAAACTTAAGTCTTCTGTAGAACTTTATCTAGAACAGTCCAGTAAATATTCTATACACTGCCATTTCTAGAAATCCTTGCATCAGAAATTCAGAATGAATTAATAGAATTAAACTAATTTAAACCTAATGAGTGGAACGGCCTGATTTTCTTCATCCTAACACTGTATTATCACACCATTAAGAAAGTAACACTAATCATACATTTATTAATTTACTTTCTAAAATTCTGAAATTATACAAATAATAAATTACTATTTTTAATCTCATATTCCCATCTTTGATTTTACATAATCTCTGAAAAGTTTTGAAGTTAAAGTTATTCAAAATCTGAAGGAGGAATTTCTTTGGGGGGCTTGGGGGACTATTTTGCTTTGGTTTTACCACAATTACCAATTAAGTGACAAAAACTAAATTTGTCAGTAACTACTTTTTTGATCCCAGAAGGCTCGTGAAATTTTCAGAAAGTTTCTTTTTGTTCTAGTATTTTGATATGTTAGATGAAGCCACATGAGATTCCTCTTGGGCAAAGTAGTTTCAAGGTTGACAAATCTTAGACTAACCTTATCAGAGATAAACACATCCTTTAAATAGGAGGCTCAGCAAATATTAGTTGATGTTTTTTGAAAATTCTGACTCAGGATGGTCTTGTAGAATTCATTGTCTTCTATGTAAAAATGCCATGATTGAACCTTGGAGAACACCTGTAGACGTTTACAGCACATTCTTGTTTGTATCAGATCTATATGCAGATAGTGTCTTCCTCCTCTAAAAGATAAATAAATTAAATTAATAAAGGGTTTTTCCTTCTAAATTCAGTTCTGCATGTTCTCTAAACAGATATGTCTTCATCAATCATACTTGGCTGTTTGCTACCAGTATTCATACTTGGGCTTTTTCCAGAGTTTGGGGTTTCTTCAATGCTTCTCATCACCGCAGAACCTGTACCTCTTCTTCAGGTTTCTATACCCAAAAAAAAAGACACTGTACTAGATAAGTCGCATGTCTGATTCTATTTTTATTTACATTTGTTCAGCTCAAGTGCATGCAATGAATATTATAATTTTGACCCGAATTCTGTCTGCAGAGTTGGGATAGCGGTAATTAAAAATTCAGAGTTGCTCTTCAGGACAAACTTGATCTAGAATGTTGTCAGTAAAACCTACCTGGAACGTTGCAATGTCAATTTAATGCAATCATTTATCAAACTATTTTATAAACACAGTGTGATTAATGTACAAACATTAAGTAGATATGCGTACACACAGCTGACTTATTAACTTACCTGAAATATCCTGCACAGCAGTACATTATATCGTACAGGCCTATTTATTCATCTCAGAAGTCTTGAGCTGCCAGATCACTTAACCAATAAGTGACAAAAGTTCCATTTCCTTTCATACAATGAGACATAAAAGCCTCCAGAAATATAAAAACTGCCTTCTGAAAATTGTTCTCAGAGAAGTAAATATAAGCCATGTAGATGAAAGAAGCACAGTACTAATTTAAAGTCACATGCCAGTTTCAAACCAAACCACGCCATGTTTCTTATTCATAAATGTCACTCTTCTATAGAGATGTTACACTTTTGACATGGAGCGAATTTCTAGCCAGTTCCCGGGAGCCTTCTTGTCTCAGAGCTCTCAAGCAAACAAGAATAATGTCACAAATTGTGCAAAGAGGCTTGTATGAGTCTGGTTCAGATGTATATTCATCTCAATTAAGATGACCTACTGTTCTTCTCAAATATAACCTGAAGTTCAGTGTTAAACTGATCATAATTGCTTAAAGACTTCAAAATAGAGTTTGCTATGAATTTATGAGGAAAGTAGTCATATTGCTTTAGTCATAGTAATAACTCAAGTCCTTGAGAAACAACCCATTTGTAAAAAGATTGAATCGTTATCCTGACATTCGAGAAACATATGTTGTGATAGCAGCTAAACTGAAGGAAACATCTTACATAAAGAAATAAAAATTATGCAGACAAAGTCTACAAAACCGTGAAAAAAAAAATCCCAACCTTGTCTTTTGTTCTCTGCAGTTATTTTCAGGTGGAAGAAGGTTAACCTTAGTTTCAGCATTGCATTTGCTTTTAACTGGTATTATAAATCTCAAAATACATTCATTCTGTTGAAGAAAATAAAGGAAAGCATGGAAGGCATCCTTTGATTTTTTTCTCTTCCCATTTTTTTTTTCCCACAATACTATGTTTCTATCACAACTTATCCAGCTGCAATGAGACAAAAGGAATTGACAGGTAGAAAATATTGTTTGTTTTTTTTCCTACAGTTTTCTGAGTACTTCATGTAGAAAATTGACCATTAAAAAGGCTGAAATAATCTTTCTTTTTAAAGGTGTTCTGGTTCAGAGAAAGCACGTTGTCTGCAGAGATACAAAGTATTTAACAGTAGAGGAGGACAGTGGACTTTTTTTTTTTACATTTTTATGATGAACTTTTAACACAGAATCTCTTCTACTAATGGAAACAGTTTACCTATTCTTATTTTTTTCAGTGTGCTGTGATTTTTCTTATTTTAAGGGATTTTTAATTATGATATTCAACTAATATTAGAATCTGTGAAGTGGCTTAACTAAACCTTAAATCCTTTTGCCAATAAAGGAAATAAAATTTTTGCTATTAGTTAAAAATTAAGAAGTGGGTTTTATATGAAATCCTGTTTCCACCTCCATCCACTTGCTGCAAGCAAGTGGCCAAACATCTCATTCTTCCACTCTATAAATGCATATATATCCTTCCTTGTAATCACAGTGACTGTTTAATACCTTGTCCTCAATTTTCTAATTCAAGAGATGGGTTTAAAATATGTTCTACTTTTTTCTTCACATCATGGTTATTTTGGAGTTAATCATAAATGCATTCTGGCTGGTTGTGGATAGGATTGCCAGTCTTTCTTTGCAGCAGTACCCTTCCTCAGAGAAAGTACAAATAAACAAAAATATAAGTGGTAGCTGTAAAAATATCTGGGACTTCTTTTGAGAAAGAGTGAGTCCAGTAGCAGGGAGTACCAGTGGAAGGCTTGCTGCCACAAAGATGCCAGGAAATACCAGTGTGGAGTATTGAGTGTTCATTAGAGCAAAAATACAAACATACCAGACCCTTGTCAATATCAAGCCTGAAATCCATGGGTTTTTTATGGTTGGTTGTATCTCAAAATTAACACTATTGATGCAGTAGTTCTGTGAAGCTGAATAGTGGTATTCAAAGGGAGATTTAGTCTGAACCTTCAAATCATCATGGGCCACTCCTACAAAAACTGAGTATGAATTCATGCATGCCATTGAATCAATTTCTTTTTAGTTTTAGGAGTGTCCTTTCCATATCTTTTTAAGAGAATTCATAAAAAGCCTAGCTACTGGGAATAGCCCAAAGGCATATTTGAGCTAATGCATCCTAAATGAAATCTTAACCTTCAACCTTCATTTTCTAAAAGCATATTCTCTAATTAGATAGTGCTCTTTTCATGCAAGTGAAAGGTGTAATGCTGATTAGGTTTATATCGCTGAGGGAAATTTTCCCACTGCAAGGTCAACATCTGTTGACTTAAAAACTAGAAGGCATAATTCAGTATTTGAAATCATAGCTGCTTCTAGTAGGGTTAATTAAACAGTAACTCACCATTTCCTGAAAACTCATAAAAAATGCAAGCTAACCAAAGCTGAAGATTTTATTTTTTCACATTCTGATATTCATTGCATAAATTAAACTCACATAACATACAGGTTAACAGAGGTACAACCGTGAGCCTCAACACAGACAGGTTTGATTGCAGGTTTTTTCCGGGTTGATTCCGTTTTTTGCCTTGAGTTTTCTGTACTAGAATGCAATTAAGGAACAAAAAGCATAATGACAATAATGATAGGTACTCCAACCTCAAAACATGCTGGTTTAATCAGGAACTCTGAATGTGACTTCATACACAAGCCTTTGTCAATATGTTCTCATTTCTCCCACTTCACAGACTGAGAAACAACTCCTTAGCTGGAATACAGATTAGATACAGACAGAAAAATTACACACATTTTTTTTTCCCAGAAAACAACTAGTTCTTTTTTGACTATCAGTAATAACATATGCATTTCCAGTACATCACTAAGAAGGTCATGTACTATGATGGTTTGTTTTTTTTTTTAATTTTGCTGTAGAACATGTAAATACAAATTCTAAATACAAGCTTATAGAGATATAAATACAAAAGAGGTTTCCTATCAGGGAAGTCATATTCCCTACTAAATGTAATATCAAAATCTACAGAGTTTGATAATTAATCATAATGAGGTACCAAAAGCATAGATGTAAAGACTAAGCACATGAATTAGTATTTATTAACAATATTATAAGATGAATATAAAATTATTAGTCTAGAAAGCCAATAAGTTGCAAAAAAGAAAACATGTCCAACTCATTAATAATATTATATACTCCACTGTTTCTTCAGTACAAATGTAAAAACTTATTATTTGCTTTTAGTCTTAGACTTAGGTTCCTCATAGGGAAAAAATGTATTTTTTCCCTATGAGCTCTCATATGATGTTTTTTCTCATCACTTTATGGAATCATAGAATCATTTAGATTGGAAAAGTGCCTTAATATGTTTAAGTCCAACCATTAACCCAGAACTGCCAATTCCACCACTAAACCATGTTCCTAAGTGCATCATTTACGTGCCTGTAAAATAACTCCAGAGATGTTGACTAAACCACCTCCCTAAGCAGCCTATTCCAAAGTCAGCCAGGCTTCATATTGAAGCAATTTCTCATAACACACAGCCTATTATTCTGCAATCTAAAGAAACTGAAGAACACTTTGAAATTGACCAATATTTCAGAATACATTCTAACTTTAGATTATATAAAAGAGCTATTTTTCCATTGGTTGAAAATATTTAACTACTATGCATAATATTGCACATTTCATATCTTGGTAGGAGTAAAATTCTAAGTTGCTTACATCAGAGATATCATGTCGGTTCAAATTAATAATTTTCAATATGTTTTCCTAGTTAAGACATGAAGACATTAATGCCATCCATAGTGACCTGTGGTAAAATCACTGGAGTGATTCTCAACCAGTGAATCAATTTTCACAGAGGACTTGTAAGAGGTTGTAGGGTGGCATGCTTGATACCAAAAAAGGAGTGATGCTGTAAGCTTGAAACTATGCTTTAAGAGAATGAACAATAGTCAGCAGCAGCTTGCTCTCCTTGTTAAGCTAAGCGGGTTCTACACTATCCCCAGAAAGTTAATTAAAGCATGGGAAATTTCTCTAACACCCACAAATGCGAAGTTCAGTTGTAGGAAAAGCAAATTCTGAAGAAATTCTCTCAGCAGAGGTTTTCCTTGTATGCACTTTCTTGATACTCAGCTTCAAATGAGCCAAAAATACCTTCTAGATAGAGGCAATCTTTAGCAGCTTTGTATATTTTTGTGTACAACTTTCTTACTCTGTTTGAACTTTTTGCTACAGCATAAAGACTTTTTGCTACAGCATAATGCAAGAGAAATACTTGAGGAGCATAAAGACCAAATGACCCAGACTTTCACAAGACAATTTAAAATCCTTCTTTGGCGATAAACTACAGACTAACTGATGTCAAGTCAACAAATGTCAGCAAAAGAACAATGGTACAAATATGTTTAACATATCAAAAGAACAATGGTACAAATTTGTTTAACATATCAGACAGCTAGCCTGTCCAAACATACAAACTCTTAAAGTAATTGAAGTAGGTAGCTGGAATACTAGGAGTTACTTGAGCAAATCAGGTCACTTGGAGAAAATTAGCATAATGCCACTGAAAAGTCCTTTAATGAAGGACTTCCTTATAATTCCAAAATCATTTAATTAAAATTCACAAGACTTAATAGTAGGTCAGCTACAGAAAAAAAGCTATGTCGTTAAATAATTTATTTTCTTTTTATTCGTGTCAAGATGTTTTACCTTGCCCCACCAAGCCCTTTACAAGATTTATCTTATTTTTGATCTTCTGAATGGTTTTTCCTAATTTTTTGTGTGATATTTCTTTCAACAAAACACAGAAATTAATCCCAGCTCATGTATTTGTTTGTTCATATAATACAGGAGAGAATTTTTACAACCTGCTACTCTTTTCCTTCTAGTCATTATTTCACTTATGAGATAATGTCAAAAGGAGATGAATGTTGTCACTGGGTAATGTCCTCCCACTGCGAGATGAATGTCAAGACATTTGTGAAAAATAAAGGATCACATGAAACAGAGATATCTATTTCAAAGCAGGAAAGCATTTTCCAGTCAAAATATTCAGTGCTGGTCACAAGATGTCTGTTCATTTGGATTGTTTTGGAAAGATGAAGCAGATGACAGACGCAAGTAGATTAGCCGCTTTCCTGCTTGACATTCATCATAAAAGTTTCATTTCATAGTATTTTAAGAATATGATTTAAAAAATATTTTTCCAGATATGAGCAAGAATGTAAAACAAGTATTGTAATATTTTCCTTAAATATTTTCTGGTTTATTAGTTGCATAGAAATGCATCATTTGACAGGTATAAAATATACAAAATTACTACCTAGAAAGTATGAGTGTTATTTTATCAGATAGATTAATAAAGTATTGTGTAGATTAGCTTTGCCCATACCTAACATGGTGCCACTGATGAAACTAATACACATTATTGTCGCTGGGTCTAGATTTGCAGATACCTTAACCAAGCAGAAAAAAACTAAGTAGCTGGTTATACAAACATTCTTGAAATATTACAGGGCAAATATACCCTGTATGCATTTGATCTTGGATTTACACTATAAAGACATTTCCCAGAACTATGGACACAGACTTCCACTTTGTTGCAGCAAATGTTAAATTTAATCTAATTCTCTGAGTTGCTTTAAATGACAAATAACTAGAAAACACAGATGAAAACAGAAACTAACTAGACATGGTTACAGCTGCCTTCCCAGTTTCCACTTGCAGTGCTTAATAAATAAGTTTCCTTTCTGTATCTTTCACTTTGTTGTTTTGGCACCAGCAGTATTGAGATACATGGCATGTATGTATGGTGCCATGAGGACATAGCCAACAGAAAGGCTCTTTGGATAAATAGCTTCAGTGACACAGCTTTAGGAAGCCAAATAAAAATTGTATAAAATGTTTACTATTCAATACAAACAAAAAATAAACTTTTTTAAAAATTAAGAATATTCAAGTACATGTAATTTAGAGGATAACTTTGCAGATACTAATGAGAGTTGATTTCTTACTCTTTTGTTATAAGAAAAGAAAATTCTTCTATTAAAGCCACCTAAAATATAATAATATACATGACTTTCCGGTTGCATTGGTTATAATTAGTAGTTTCATATGAGGTTTCCTCTACTGTATGAGAAGCAGACATCACTAATTCATGCGAGCTGATAATCACGTTACAGGTTGGTTTAATGAGATTAGTGCTTTTTTGTAATTATTATGGTAATACACTGCCTGTGATTCATACAATTCTCTTCTATTAATTAGTATGTGATTGCTTTAGTATAATTCATTTCTTCTGAAGTCCCAAGTTTATTATACTAAGTTATATAGTTATTGACTTTATTATGTAGTTTATTTCATTATGGATTTGGGGGGTTTTTTGATTGAAATTTCATCTTCCTCAGAGTCCACAAATCTCACTTCATATTCTTGGGATTCGTTTCACTGAAAGAATTACAGAAAGTATACAAACTAAGTCAATACTTGTGCTCAAATCCTGAGAATCACTATAATTTTTAAAGCCTGACTTGAGCTATGGTGGAAACACTCTGAGGAGCCATTATGCCATATCAACTCGACTTAGCCTGATTCTCAACTTCCAAGGACGATGCCTCACATTAAGGGACATGACGAAGGTGTCATGATTTCTGCAGTTTATTATTTAACATAGATGTAGAAAACTGTGTAGAAAATGCCAGTGTTCGAACATTGCGAAGCAACAGAGATCTAGGGCAACACAAATGCATCGCCATTTCCTTCCACTCAGCAGGTGATGTAATGCACTGCAAACGCTCAGAAAAGCTGCCCAAAGTTGGCTGTGTGAAGCCCCTGAATTCTAAGGATGAATCTGTGTCAAGATGGTTCTGAAAAAAAACGGTGCAGAAAAGCTTGCAGTCAGCACTGGAACCCTTAGAGTAATGGCCTGAATGTATTTCCCATGAATTTTTATTTTACAGTTGATTTGCTTTCTATCCTGCTCTTATGTTTCTTTCTGTCCCTCAAGTAATGTGGAGGAAAGTAAGCGATATTCTGTTAAAATCGCCATCTGTCAGGAAATTTCCTTTGAAAAAGAACAAATGTGGTAATTCTAGAATCAACCAGAAAGGGAAATTCATGCCCAAATCCTGAACAAGTTTAGCGATTTTTAGATAACAGAAAAACTGTATAAAAAATACGCTATTACTCCAGACATCTGCAGGGAAAAGATATGTGTTTCTCACAGAAATTCAAAATTTATTACACATTTTTTGTAGAAATGTGAAAAAATAATGATCATACCTGGTGAGGCACACCAGCCTATTACTGGTAATAGATAGATGCCTTTCCAATCAAGATACAGTAAAGACTGACATCTTCTTATGAACTAAAATTATCTATCATATTATAAACCCAGACTCAAAATTAATCTTATAATTTGTTTTGAGAGAGAGCTTACACTTCACCAGTACAACTGGTGAATGACTAAATAATTATAGCATTTTTTTGTTAATTGTGTGTGAAGCCACTCATAAGACTCTATTTGAGGGGAAAAAAGCAAAAAAAAAATAAAATTCCTGCTAGTTTAAAATTCTAGAACAAGTATGTAAAGGCTCTTTCTATACAGTTGTTAAATAGATCCCATTTTTCTCATGTTGAATTCCTTAATTATAAAAGCTGTTACATCATATTAAATACTGTTCTCTTCACATGCAGTGTACTCACGTTTTTTCACACAGTAACCTTCATATGGGCAAATTAACATTCCCCATAATTATTTTAAAAAGTGCAAGAGCGCTATAATGGTTATTTCTTTGCAGTGCACAGTCTCAGTGTGTACATAGGCTTTTCTGACTACGCTAATATTTTTCTAAATAAAACTTTTTTTTTTCAGATTGGAAAAAAAAAATGATAATAATTTAAATCCTGGAGACTCTCAAAGATAAAAAATACAGCATTTGTCTGATTATTTATTACACAGTTCATCAATCTTTCCACTTAGGAAATAAGTTTTGTTCTATAACAATAATGTATGTGTCAAAAAATTATCATCAAGATCAGAATTTGTCATATTGTTGCCTAGCTGCATCAGTGGAGTTTCTCAGAATCTTAGTCATGACAGAAGAACTTAATTAATTGTTTATAACCTGCATATTCCTATATCTTTCCAGTTATTTGCCACACATTACATAGTGCACGTCAGTGCTAGTTTGAGAATTCTAAACTTATTTGTGGTCCAGATTTGCCTTGTGTGACTGAAGTCTACAAACCAAAGCACCTGAAGTTAGATGGGATAAATCTCGGCCTCTGACATAGGAACCGTTTAAGCATTTCCTCCTTTTCTCCAACTCTCTGGTAATTTCTTTTTGCTACTTTTACTCTTTCTCTCCTAATTACACCACTCTCCTAATAACCTCCCCTGACATTAACTATGCACAGTTTTGCTTTCAGCTGTTTCACAGTTTTTCAAAACATGGAAGATTCCTAACAGACAAGAAAAGTATAATTTTCCTTTTGCAAAAATTACTTGTTACTTCATAAGTAAAGTTGAAACAGTCACATAACCTTAGACAAGTTATTTCAGTCAAAATCCAAGAAAGTTAAAAGGACTGCAGCTTCAACATTGAAAAATTTGAAAGGTTTATTTCAGAGTTGTGCCTCAATTCCCCACTAGTTTAAGTGAGTTTGCGCCCTGGTTTTGGGTCTTTCAAACCATGGTGGCCCTAGTCTGAAGCATTTCTGGCAAGTATTTCACACAATACACTATTCTGCTATGCCTTGTTCAGTTTCTTATACCAGACTTACTCTAAAGAGCAATTAAGCATTTATTAGGGTTGAAACTTTTATTTTTAGTTTCTATGTGGCAATCATCATGACAAACAAGAAAGTCTCATTTTCCTGTATTTCACTTGGGAGAGAAAAGGTAAGTGGCACATTGTATTAAAGTGTCACAACTATGGGTAGTTCTTTTTTAATGTCAGGCTTGAGATCCTTCCTAGCATACATCATGTCAGTAGAGTTATGGTTTACATAAATACTTTCTTAATTATACCTGTAGATATCAATATTCCAGAACTATTTGTTACTCCTCAAAAACAAGATTGTTTAGTGACTGAATTTTGCACAACCAACTATCCTAATATTCAGCTTGCTCTTAATTCCATCCCATGAATCATATTATATTATTTAACTTTCTATTTCTCCATCTTGTCAATGAAAAAGTAATCAACTAGTATTTGTTATTCAATGTATTTATCTGTTTATTATATATTCAGCAAAAAGTACAGGGAGGTTGTAGACTAGACAATATTAATTGCTTTTAAATTGAAAGCCTAAAAGCATTAAAATAATTTTTTTTAATGCAAATTCTCAAGAGAAAAATTCTTACTAAACATAAGTCAAGCTTTGTATTCTTCTAGGTTTGCTTAAAAACCTTGAATTCATCTGGCTTTGCTATTTATATTTTTTTTATTTATTAACTGATCGTAACGGTAACTTCTCTTTAAGAAGAAATACTGGCAAGCAGAACCAAATGTTGCTGCAGAAAAGATAATGAAAGCCTCACATGAAAGCATTCTTCCAACAGAGCTAAAAAGTCCTTCAGAATGTGAGAGGTTTCTGGAGTCTATTGGATAACTGACATAAGTGCAACAATTAAACATGAAATATTCTGTAAGAATGTTTCTGATTTTAACAGTACCCAAAGACTATCAGCATAACCCTCTGACAACTTAGATAAAACTAGAAGCTGTGTATGGACCTTACATGTTAACATTCATTTCAGAAGCCAGGCGTAGCAGTGCTCAAACATGCTTCTCTGCCATGTCTCATGGTTTTGAAGTTGTATGCAGCTTACTGCACCTTGACCAGCTTACTGTTGGCAATGAAGAAGAATATCTAAAATGCTTTGGCTCTATCTTTAGATACCTCATTAAAAACAAGATCCTGTTCCTGAATTTATTAATCCCTACTTAATCTACTACCTCTTACCTGATTAAATTTTTTCAAAAAGTTATTAAAATATGGAGCTAAGGAGTTTTGATTTATAGCTTTTTACAGGAACTTAAATACATTTTTTTTAATGCACGTGCCACTGCTGTCAGTCTGATTTTCTTCCTGAATACAAAATCTGCAAGATTTGAGCACACCTGACTGCTGATAAATGTGAAGATCACTAACAGGGGAAAATAATCTCCATCAATGTCCTTAAAATTCATGCCAACTTACATGTGTGAATTTCTTTTTTAACAATTTTAGTAGAGAATGTGTTTAAAAGAAAACTAAAAGCAGAATTTTCTTCCAAACAATGCAAACCAATGTTTGCAATGCAAACAATGCAAACAATGTTATCTATACTGATATAGTACTATATCCATGTATCGATACATTAAAAGACATATTTATCACAAATATCTAAAAGAACACCAGAAGGTAGACTGACTTTTGCATCAGGGTGGATATTGTGACAAATAATTTTAATAGAGCGATCACAGAATGACTGATGACTATCTGCTTTTGAGTTGAAGGGCAATCCACATGCAGGAGGTGAAATACACAACTAACAAAAGGCTTAAGGGATAATCTCATTGTTTGCTGCTTACCAAAGAGCCTCTTATACACTAAGTCACAGACTTATACAGTGTACAGCAACTAATGTGCATTTTGTATGTGTGTTTATGTATTTTAATAGGTGATTTCAAGAATGTCCATTGCTGGACCATTTCCCTGTCAGGGCATTGGAGTCACTGTACTATTGAAAAAATGAAAAAAATTCCACTGACCAGAAACTTGCTAATCAGTGGATTGATTCAATACATTCAACACCATCATCTACAAAAACAAAGTGTGAAAAATCTGGGTCAGTGAGTCATCATGTTAAGTCCACCACATGGTCATGCCTGATACTGGGCCATCTGCCTGACAATAATCATTTGTTCTAAATTAAATATAATGAGGACATGATCAGATAATATTAAAAGAGGCATGTTTCCTGTTCTGCTTTTAAATTATAAATTTCTGTCCCATCAGTTTTCATTATATATTCCTTAATTTTTCATATGTCTTTCTCTTCTAATATCAACTTCTAATTATAAGTCTTGCTATTCTGAAATCTTTCTGACATTATTTCAGTCCACAGTAGTTTTCTCAATTTCTCATTAATGTCTTTCTTAAAATTAGGTTTGTTTCTTGTAATCTTTTCATTTTATTACCTCCTCCTATTGAATCTTCATCATTTAATCCTCTTCTTCTTTTCCTCTGTTGATTTTACCCTTCCTCCAATCTGCACCTTTAGTAACATTTGACTTCTGCCTCTCCTTCAAATTCCTTGCAATATGAGAGCAAGAAAATTTTGCTATGTTTTTTTTCTTGCCTCTCTTTTAAATGTCTTCATCTTATTTTATTTTACTCCTTATTTTTCGATATCTCATCTGCCTTCATGATTCTTCATGAAGTCCTATTTGACCAGTCTAGCTTCATCATTACTTCACTAATTTCCTGCACGAACATATGTGAATTCAACCTCTTACCTTTTTTTACTAAAGTACTATACAAAACAAAGGTTTAGATATAATTGAGACATACAGATATACTAGATCAATCATTTTCTTCTGTTCCAAGCTTTAACCCGATTTTCAGGCCCTCTTTTCTCTGTGTTCGGAAAGCAAGGACTTTGCAGAGCTTATTACTTCTGTTGGCATTTTGAGTGGCTAAAAAACTTTTTGCAGCCCTTTAGCCTTTGATATAATAATAATAATAATACATTGTATTTTTAAGAAGCTTGATATGTAATAGAAAACATATATCAATGAACAGAAACAAAAGATATAATCCTACACAGCTGGATGAAATAATTCTAAACCAATTCTGAACTCTGAATGAAGAGTGAAATTTTCCACAGCTTAAGGAAAAGTAATTTTTCTACAAAATTGACAAAGAAAATATAACACCATACAGTCCTTCAAATATCAGAAAGGACAATGTTGCTTCTTAACTCTTCAGAATTAATTTGAATTCAAATAATTTTATAGAATTATAAGCAACTTCAAATTTGTTAATAACTAACTAACGTATGCATAACTGCATTGAAAGTTTTAAAGATAAGTGAAATCAAATAATGTTTTCTGTTTGTAAGTTCAGTCTATTGTTCATTTCATATTTTATCAGCTGTCCACAACTTTTTTTTAAATGTGGCTAAATTAACTACTTAGTATGAAAAAAAAAAACCGTTTAGAATGCATACCTGTCTTTTTCAAGTAAAATACAGATACTATCAATGTATTTTTTGTTTTCTGTGTGAAATTAATATCTAGAAAATGCATCAATACTGGTAACATATGCAAGCCTACTTTTCTTACTAGCTCATTTTTCTTCTCTGTTGCACAGTTAAGTGGCACTGTACAGTGATACATAGGGTCATCTAAACCAAAGTAGTTCCACAGTGGAAGTAATTTTTTCTCATCCTGCCTTTGTTCAGACTAAGCCAAAATGTTTTAGGGAACATGAAAAGGTCTTTGGCATTTTACTCTCACATTCAGAGGCTTTGGAATGATATGTTCTGATGCAAAATATCCTAAAATTTGGATTGTGGTATTAAATTTCTAGTGTGGGCTCACCTCCACTTTCTCTACGTGGTATTTAATGCTGGTTGAAGTGGTATCTTACCCTCCAAAATGGGAATTTTTTTAGCCTAAAACTTTTTGAACTTTGAGTTTCAAATAAACCCACAGGAGCATAGACATAATTGAGACAACCTCTAATTCTTGCTATTGGAGTGCATTTTTTATGGAAAATTTTTTGTTAGGTTTCCAATTTATAGTCCTAGACAAAGCATGAAAATTTGCTGAACTCCTTTCCAAGGCCAAATTCAAGAGAAAGCTATTTTATCTTTATATGATAGGACTTACCATCATTGCAATCATCTTGAAAAGCTATTATCTTGAAAATAAATTATGACACGAATAACAGAAAATCTTAGGAAGTACTTAGACAATACTATTCTTCTCTGAAAGCATTGTGATAGCTATTTTTTTACTTGAAAAATTAGTGTAGATCTCAATCCAGGAAACAAGGTTACTAAATTTTAATATAGAGTCAGTCAGGGTATGCTGACCCAGTTGACAATACCAAAAAAAAAAAATACTTGAAGAGCTGGGATTACAAAATCCTGTCACCAAGTCCTACAGTGGGTTCATGAAGCATTGTCAATTCTTCTTTTTCTCATATTTGGCAATTTTTCATAAAAACTAGAATTCCCAGTGGAAGTTTCTCACTTCAAAAATTTCCTTTTAGCTTAAAAAGCTAACTGTATCTTGTACATGTGTTCCAATTTTGAAGAAAGGATGAATAAACCCTTCACATCTCAGGGTCTATGTGACTTTATTTCTCAGCAAAATTTTCTGTATGTGATTATGTACTGATTTGATAAAAGGGTCTTTATATTTCAGCATCATATTTCTTACCCAGCTTGTCTCTATTAAACAGGCATCACTACAATGGTTTCCTTATCTTTTAGCAGCCAGGGGCTAAGAACCACTGGATGATTCATTCAGTATCCATTAACACTATCTGAAAAGAAGAGCTACCAATTTCACATTCCTTGTGACCAAATTTCTATTATTCTGTCTTCTTTATGAGTATCTTGAACAGGTAATCCAAAAGAAATTATTTTCTTAAATAATTAATTGTGTAAGTATCAAAACTATCACTTTTAGAAAAAAAACCTCATAACTTTTTTAATCACAAAAAAAGGTTAATAAAGAAACCCTGATATAAGGTTGTATGTCAGTTATATAGCAAGATGCTCTCTAGAACATATAAAAGTATGTTTGTATTCCTAGTCAGGGCATCACTCTATTATAGAATAATTCAAAGGACACTGAAGTCAACTAATGCTTACATGTCCATGGACTTAGTAAGGTTTAACCTCAACCTTGATCCATCTTAAACTCATCTGTAATCTCTTCCATAAAGTATTGAAAATTTCTTTTCTCTCCTGTGTTGGTTTGGTCTCTTTCCCCCTTTACAGATGTTTGATTTCTTCTCTATGTTACTTCATCCTCACTGTAATAGTTAACTTCCTTATTTTGTATTTCCTTTTTTTAAACTAGGCTGACAGTTGTTAGTTTTGCCTGCTTTTCTTCTCCCAAGAGTATAGCAGACCTTTTCAATTTCCATTTAATCGTTGGATTGTAGCTCTTTCTCTGCATCTCCTGTGGCAAAAATACTCCTTAACAACATTTCCAGGCTTAGATAGGATGTATTTCCCAGTCCTGTAGTACAATTTATCTGCTTACATACTGAGACTTTGAATTGCTAAGGACTTATAGCCGTTACCCCCTTGTGGTAACCAATTTACACATATGGTCAAATCAATTTAAACATATTTCTTTCAAAATGATATAGAGCTTCCAATATTATCAGTAATATTTCCTTCTTCATTTTTCAGTTAGCACAAATATCTTGTCCAAAATCAGTATTTATATTTCTCTGGAATTTAAAATATATTAAAACTCACATTTTGTATGAGATAGAACATTACATGAATAAAAGCAATAATTAATATGCTACCTGCTACTCAAAGAGAGGTTTTTTTACACTTATGTACACATTTTGAATGTGTGTTAAATTTGTTTGCCTTTTTTTCTTACCTTTGCACAGCTGAGATCCCGTAATATGTATGTTTTTGTATTGGAAGAATCCATCTTTAGAATATCATCTAGGGAAGTTAAACCATCTGTGTTAATACCCTTTGTGTGTTCAGCTGAAAGTTTGTCATAGACAGAGCATGAAGTCTGAGAACCTGATTCTCACTGGCTGTATAACACGACCCTCCTGGCACCTTATACATGTAATGTGTAATATCATTCTTCAGTGGAAAACAACTTGTGGAAGCTTAATGGCACACATATTCTAGAGGTGGTTGACAATGCAGAATATTACATTTCAGGTGATTTAGAGTTTCTGTGTCTTTATGAGCATTTAATGTTCTCCTGTAGACATAGTAAGAATAGTTATTAAGGTTAATTAAAAAAAAAAGAAATTTATCTTTCTGTTCTGCTATAGTCTTAATCCATAGGTCTTGTGTCAGACTTTCATTTGCTCATTTCTTTGTAATCAATATCCAAATTTTCAACATCTGAGACTTTAAAAAAAATTGTTCCTTCTTCTTTCTTTCAAAGGAAAATTAATTTGTTGCATGAACTCCCATCCTTGAGTATTTTTTCAACCTTTGTTTTAAACTGCATCCAAACTAACAAGACAATGTAAGGAAAAAACCTTGCAAATTGGCAACCGGAGTAAACCTAGATTTAAATAAAATTACTGCTTTTCTACATTGTTGAATGGAATAAATATTTCTATGTAATTCTCTTAAAGTGCTTCATAACTAAGGAAAAGTTAGAGGCAAAGTTTAGGTCTCCCTTGAAAAGAGAACTTCAGAGCAATGATATCACACCGTTCACTATACTGGGAAATCAGTAACTCATCTCCTGCTGAGATGCCTACAATAACAACTGGAAGGTCTCCGCAGAGTGTGGTCAGGCCGTATCCAGATGTACACCCAGCCAAGGAAGGCAAACCAAGGGACAACCTGTAGATGAGCCACCAAACAAAGAATCTCAGTCTGGGAGCTAGAACA
Source organism: Edolisoma coerulescens (assembly GCA_013397115.1). NCBI lineage: Eukaryota > Metazoa > Chordata > Aves > Passeriformes > Campephagidae > Edolisoma > Edolisoma coerulescens. The sequence continues at coordinate 622,282 of VWZW01005251.1, read as the reverse complement.
GTTTGTATGTCTGTATTTCTTTTGACCTCAGGTATTTCAGAAGCTCATCTACCAGTGCTCTCCTTAATAAGCTGATCAAAAAGCTGATTTACAAGTTATGCCATAGGATACATTCTCGTATGTTCATCAGTAGAATTTAAGGATACCTTTTTAGTGACAACAAATCTTTCTCAGGAAAAACTGATTCCTTAAAGGCAAGCATCTTCTTAGCACCAGCAGAACAAGATCATTATTGAAGAACTGAACACATAAATTTTCATAACTTGCTTGTACTTAAGAAACAACCTCTGTCTGAGAGATATGCAATCGTCATTCCTGGAAGATAAAAGGTCCTGATGTAAGCCCATGTCTTCAAAGCTATGGTTCTTTCAGTGGGTCATGTTGCAATTTTAACTGGGAAGTAGATTAGATTTTACGGTTTTGTGAACTAGGACTTCATTTTTCATGAGGGAAGATCACCTAAACTCTCAAGTGTTTCTGATATTCCCAAGCTAAGGAATTATCCTGCTCACTATGTACAGTGTTTATATTTAATTTGGTTTAATCAGTTGAATATCTAGAAACATCCAAACATCTAGAAAATCCAAATGAAGTTGTAATAAGCTGTATAAATCTTATTTAAATGCACACCAATCTCCATGTCTTAGGCTAAATCATATGGGGTTTTCCTTGAATCTTTGTGTTTGCAATTTTTCACTTTTAAAATAAAATTACATTTGGTTTATATTTGTCAATGAGTTGAATTTAGAAAAGCAATTTCATTGTATCTAAATTAGATGTGTGTTATCTTGAAGTTACCCAACATCCTCCATTGCCCAGAAAGGTATTTTACACTCTTTGTCAAAAGAGGCTAAATGTGTGTCCTATCAAAAGTACCTCATTGTGTAACATTTCTTCTTATTTGTGTTGTTCATATAAGGCATGTAAATTCCATTAACTCCAAAGCTGGGGAACTGTGCTGAAAACTGCAAGATCCCAGGCTGAAAAATATGTAATTCATATACCAAAAACTTGGTATAAGATATATATTTAGTGGACTGCCTAAATAGAATTATGCTTACTACAGCACAAAGAGATCAGACTTGTGGTTTCTATTAAATACATACGAGCTTTGAATCTTGACATCTAGAATCTTGACAATGGGGCAATATACATTCCCATGTTAGCTACTCATGCATGCAACTCTTAGGCCAAGAAAACCCATGCGGAAACTAATTAAAAGTTAGAAAGTTAGAAAAGAAAAATCCATGCAATCTTTTACAGCATGATCAATTTTGAAGACTTACTTTTCCCTACACACAAATAAGAGTAGCATTTGTAATAAGTTTTACATTATTACCATGATACATCCTAAGGCCATTGCCTGCTGTACACTAAAACCATTCCTGGACACTAAATAAATGAGATATTAAGGACTTCTCTTGAATGCCTCTTCTTCTATTCTAATAGCAATATAATCCTACTTTGCAATATAAATGCTTCAACTTCATGTAACTCTGCCTATCTTGATACTGGTGGCTTTTAATGTGTGAAAAGTAGCATTGAGAGCAAAAGCATTTAGACTAAACTGTATAGCTCCTAGTGAAAAGTCTCAAATGATAAGGCATCACTAAACTTTGGAAAGGTTTCTTTGATTAAATTTTGATAGCAAATAATTCTCTGACATAATGTCATGCAGAAATTGCTGTTTACTTCCGAAGTGTGTTATCAGACTATCACAGAATGTTGTATTTTTGGAAAGACCTCTGGAGATCATTTTATCACCTCCCTGCTCAGAGCTAGACGGGGTATATCAGGCCCTGTCAGGCTCAGTTCTGATGGTAGAGTATCTCCAAGAATCTCCATTCTCTTTGTGCAACTCTACAACCTCTCTGTACAACTTTTTCTAGTATTCAAATATCCTGATGGCAATTTTTTTTCCCTAATATCCTGCCCAAACATCCTGTGTTGCAACTTCTGCTCATTACTTCTTTCTATGTGCTGGAGAAGAGATTGATTCCATCCTCTGTGCCTTCTCAACAGGTACTTGTGGATAGCAACAAGATCTCTCCCACAAATCTTCTTGTATCTAGGCTGCACAAACCCTGCCTTCCCAGCCTTTTCTTATATGCATGCCAACTGCTTCATCTGGCTTAGCATATTAAACTCAGTTTTCGATCTATTTAGCCACATCCACTTTGTTCATGAATGACTGGAGCCACCACTACACTGTAAATGCAGGGCTGCCCTCAGCAGGTGATAAAACAGCAGCTGGAGATGGCCCCAAGCCAAACAGGGCCCTCCCTTTGGGCCACAATCCCGACTCTCATCTCACATGGTGAGCCGAGCGCGGTAGTGATGACAACGAGTTCCTTGACAGTCTCAGTCAACAGATTAGCCAGGTCAAGGACTACTCTGAGACTGCAGGAAAAAGCAAGAGACAGAGATAGGGCTGGAAACACTTCTAAAATATAGGTCCATGGCCCAGGAGACAAAAATGGTGAAGGCAGTGGTATACCTACAACATTAGCTTAGGAAGGAACTGAAGGAGCTTGTGGGCCAGTGGGATAATAGACAACAGATCCAATAAATTAAAAATGAAAATCTATTAAAATCTCTGCCACAGTCATCTGTCCTCTGATTTTCCTGAAAAGTACTCAATGGACCTACTACCTGTTCTCAGCATTAATTCTCTCCCTGCGCTAGGTTCCTCCTTCCTCTTCACCTTTTTGCTGTCCTCACTAGAAAGCCCTCTTCCATTCATCACCACATCTAGCAACACGAGTTACCTTTACAACATTTCTTTATTCTGAGGGAAATTGTAGAAGTGCACAGGTGTGCACAGATTTCTAATCCCTCTTGTCTCCCAATTCATACACATTTGCATATATGCACTTGAGGTATCTCCTCTTCACTGAAAAAATTGAGATGATATCATCTGTGCCTTTGTGTAATGTGCCTTTAAGCCACCCTCAGAGCTCTGCAGTGTCTTACCATGAGAAAGGTAACCCAAGAATGTTGCTGATGTCCATGCTAATGAACAGAAAGGGCTAACCCCATGAGGATTTGCTGGTCATCAAGATTTTCTCCACACCGTCTCAGATATAAGCCTCACAGGACCAAAAAACCTCCCAAGACAACAATGCTGTCCCCACACCCCACAGAGATGTAGTGTTCCCTGTTCTTCCACACTGCTGTTGATGCTTCCATTTCTCATCATGCTTTGACCATTAGTCCCTGACAAACCAATGTGAAGTCCTTCTCACTGGTTTAGCAGGCATGAAGTCCTCCAGTATAAAGTCATCCACTTGTTTGTTCACTTTTAAATTGCCAGCAACAAATACTGATAAACTGTAAAAAGTGCATTCTGTTTTACTAAGTAAAACTAAAGTATCAGACTTGGGAGTATCTTCTTTGCAGCTTGAATATAACTTAATTTAGGGAACTTTAGGTGAAGTCTGATGCTGTATGTGAGTGAATACTTCCGTGTAATACTAAAATAACTTGATGCCTCTTGTTATGCTCATATTACTGTACTGTGTTTCCAATCAATCATTTTCCAGAATTTACCCTTGGGATAGATTTTTGGTTTTCCCATTATGTGTCTCTGCCTCAGGCTGTATATGTGTGCCTGTGTTTTGTGGATTTTTTTTCTGGTATCTGGACATTGAGACAGCAGAGAGGTGCAGGTATGTTAACATTGAAGCTTTAGCAAAACAAGCTGCTTTGTTTTTATAAGAAAATAATAATAATATTAATACTTTCTTGAGAAGCCCCTGCTACAGTTTACTCTGGCAACAAGGTTCATTATATCATGGTTAAACACTTAAATTTATATGAATAGCACAAAATTCTTGATTGATATCTTCTGATGTTCTAGATCAAGTATAGCACAGATTCATGATCTCGTTCAAAAAAAGGCAGCTTAACAATAATTTGATGTACAAACTATGAGGAAGAAATGTGCAGGAATTTCCTTTATAGAGTCCTATCAAGTAGAAATGATACAAAAGAAAAATACATCCTTATCTTACTAGATAAAAATCATAACATGATTGTTGCAGTTAAAGAACACACAAACAGAAATTTGAGTGGAAGGATTAGGGGAGCAATCATGTTCGTACTGATAGAAGATTCAGCTAGAACTCTGGACAGAGCTGTAGTCTTGGAGAAAACTCTTGAGAGGTTAATTTAAAAGATGCAAGAAAACTGTTTAGTAACAGACAGAGACACAAAAAACGTAACTACTAGCTTTGAGGGATTCTATAGAAACATTGGGTTTATTGGAAATCTAAAAGTTGCTAGTGTACAAATATATAGAATAAGTCTTCCACAGAAAATGTATAAACTGGAAAATGTGATGGTTTCTTATCATCAAAGGTTTAAGAACAGCATTCTCTAGAAATAATAATCTAATGTATTGTAAAACAGCGTGACTTTTTTGTGAGAGGTTTTATATAACTCAGCTGACTGTAATAACAGGACCCTGCTCTTCAGTGACCTGAGATGTTCCTTTCAATGATGTACAGTACATGTATGGAATAGGAAAATAGGAGCTTTATTCAGGTAGAAAACAAGAAGAGAATACCAGCCTCGGTAGGAGTGAAGGTGGTGTCATGAAGAAAAGCTGAAAACTGAGAGTATATGTGTTTTCTCTTTAGAAATACAAGGGATAGGAGTACAAGAAGTAGGTAAAACCAAGAGAAGCAAAAAAACCAGTGATGCCCAGTCAGATTGAAAATCTAAGAATACTCTGAATGATACATTCATAGTTTCAGTTTTTCAGTTAAAAGTATAAATTTTCCATTGTGTTCATTAGTTATTGAGAACACCACTCAAATGTGTCTCAGTTTAATTAGTTACCTTTAGGTATGTGCATTGTAATAAGTTTTCTGATCAACAGTCTTTCTTTCTTCCTTTTCTCACTGCCTTCCTGACTCCCTCAGACTCCCTTCATTTCTTCTTCCTCTTCTTCTCTTTCTCTTCTTTTCAGAATGTGATCAACCACGTTCTGCACTTCTGCAACAGAAAATAGCACAGGGCTGAGATCCTTTATTAGTGAAAATTTATACCATTTCCATAACAAGTAAACTAGTTCACATGGTCAGCCATGGCCACACTGTTTTTCCTAATGCTTTTGTTTTCTTGCAAAGGGAAGTATATATTTAACCAGTAATCTCCAAAACCAAGGCACATTATTGTCCAGAATAATACAGCATGGTGATTAGATACATTTGTAAGTCTGCCACATGGAGACACTTGTATCCAATCTGTATAAAAAATTTCCTTAAACTTTTTGTTGTTGAGATATTTTCTTTAATTAGGAAGTGTCAGAGAAAGGTTCTCAATTGCCCCAAGGGAATATTTAGAAATCCAGGCAGTCTTTCCCTACGATAAATTGTAGGTGTAGCATTTGCTATTCATCAGTGCAACATTTGCTATTCGGCAAAGAATTGTTTGGCATTATCAGATTTCTGGTATTCCCTTGCCTGCTGATTTTTGGTGTTTAAAAAAAACCCGTATATCTGTAAAAAGAAGTAGTGATAGTTATAGCACTAAAGTAGCAGTCTGATACTTGTATTGAAATTTCTAAAGGCACTTTCTAATAATTTTACATGTTTTTATTACTTTTCAAACTAAATCAAAATTCTAATCTTTAATTCTTTACAATCCATTAATGGTTAAATTACTGAAGAACCCACAAATCATTTGGTTGGCTGCATTTTCACTGAAACAGAAACTGCCATTCTGCTTTCTATATGTCTTTCATTAATCTAGACCAGAATAAAGACTAGATTATAGTATTAGCAATTGCCTTTGAACAGTAATCCTAGATCATCTTTAGTCTCTTGGATTTTCAGCAAGAAAAAATTCCTGGGTTTTAATTTCTAATTTGTGAAAACTGAGTCAAAACTAGCTGCATAGTTATCATAGTTATGCAGTTCTAAAAAAAACCCCTAAGGAACAGTGATCATTTCACAAATATATATTAATTTCCTGTCTGAAATACTATTCTTCAGCCTTAGCAGAGGTGACTGAAACAACTGTTATTTTGGGGTTTTTTTGTTAACATACTGAGAACTCTAGATTTACAGAATGAAGCATTGGATCCAAACCAAAAATTATTACAATTTCAGAATTTAGGGAAATTTTTAAAAATAGATATTAAAATTGGCCCAATGACATTATCTTAAGTAATAACTTGACATTCAAAATTTTTGAGGCCCACTGACATTAATAGCTAAAAGTAAACCCTTTTTTATTTGAAGAAAGTTTTATTCTTCTCGGAAGTATCTTTTGTACTCTTAAAAATTAAATGTTGCCTCAGATCTTATTATTGTTGGTGTTGGAACTAATTAATTCTTATTCTATATACCTGTTAGTTTGACTTCAATTATTTGTTTGTTTGTTTGGGTTTTTTTTTAATTTTAGATGGATTAAAAAAAAGATATTCAACAATTGTTCCGTTTTCAGAACTGGCTGTCTGCATGATGTTCCTTCAAAGCACTACTAAGATAAAAAGCCTGAAGACTGTGTTAGTAAAAGGATGTTAAGCAGTCAAAGAAAGTATGGTACTTGCTATCAAAGCTCCTCCCTTTGCCGTCAATGAGTGAATTGTGATAAATTATGTAAACAATTCTACTCTGTGGAAAACTTTAAATGACGATTTGCTCATTATTTCATCTTTATTTTTATGTGTGCTTTCTATATTTAATATACAGGAAGGTGCTGTCCAAGGAATAACAGCCACTTTACTGATGTGTATATAATTGGGAACTGTCTGTTCTGATTGATAACAATAAATCTTTAACCAAACTTTCACACATTTGTTTCCTTTTAGGCTACTGCATTAACCTTAATTTTCAGCTGGTATTTGTTTATCTGCTTGATGCAGCACTTTGCCTGCATTTTTTGCTTTGGTGTTTACTCAGAGTCTTCAGAGGGTGAGAAGGGATTCTGCATTTCAGAGAAGCTTAACCTTGATATGTTTACACCATTATTAAAGCCAGGTGGCCTACACAGAGGTCAACAGCTTCTCAAAGGGAACATGATACCTAGTATTTTGCTTTGCCAGATCAAAGAACATTGCTTTCTCAGAGGGGGCTCAGGAGGAGCCAGGAAAGGATTTTGTTTCTTTGCAAAACTGGAGTGTTTTGCTTCATTGAATCAGTTTGTTTAGCCGTGTCTTTCCTCTGTGTAAGGTTCAATCACTCTGACTCCAATCTTTAATTTAAACAGCAGTACTTTGCTAAAGAGGAGATATATTTATTAAAGTTTATTTCTCATAGAATAAAATTTTAAATATTACAAAGGCAAGCGTTTCTAATAATGCAGTTTGTGATGAGGTTTTCCCACTGGATTTGAAAAAATACTCACAGAAAATGTTGTGCATATAAATGTGTTATTTCTTGTAGTATGTTTATTGTACACACAGCACAAAATTTTACTTCATTGATATGCTAGGGAGACATTCAGTGAAAACACAGCTCTTATCTTTGAGTTCCATAGGAAGGGCTGGTTGCATTGCATTTTCTGACCAGCTGTACTGAAGAGTAATATCTTCATTTGGGGGTGGATGAAGTAATTAAGTAATCAGTTCAAAAGTGCTGTTTTCTAGATTTGAAAAAGAATGTATTTCCCCTGAATGTTAATGTGGTTTACAGGCTCTGGGCTAGACTATAAACTCTGTTTTTCAGTTGTAAATCTCAGAAAAAAAGCAAAACAGAATGCAGAATCTGCAAATGCTATGGAATATTTTTGAGATAGTGTCTTCACATTTTATCTCAATTGCTGCAACCATTTCTCAATGGGGAGGCCTTAACAGGGGTTTTAACGCTGAGATCAGACAAAACAAGTCCCAGATATCCTAAGTAATAAACATGTCAATAAAGCTTTAGTGAAAATAAGTATAAGCATTCAGTATCACACAAAGTTCAGTAAATGCTAGCTTAAAGGAGTGTTATTTGTCAGTAATAAGACAATGCTAGTAGTAGTCTTTCTGAAAACTTTCAGTTTGCTCCCACTTAATATGGAGCAAACCTAACATAAATTAAGATAAAGAATACATAACAAAACCTTCAGAATGGCTATATTTTGGTAATATTTTAGGATTTAAGCAGAATTCAGTGTATTTGTATCAGATGTATTCTATTTCACCTTTGCACATTTCTTTAACTTAAGACTTAAGGCTTTGTAGGCTGGAGGATTAATATCTTTAAACTGGCAATATCACAGTGCTTAAAACACAGAAGTTACATACCAATGACTGAAGTTTTAAAACAATTGGAAGACTGACTAATTTCCAAATTAAGACCAGGATATTAAGGGTTATCTTGTGTCACATAAATAATTGCATGGGATTATTAATGTCAGACTCTCTTACCTCATCTCAATGCTTAGGTTTAAATAGCTCCAGATGAACTTTGGGCAAAACAGATGAATGCTTGAATCTGACTAAATAACTCATCTCTACTCATGATTTAGGATACTAAATCTAAGAGCCCAGAAATTAAAAGCCAGTTACATCATCTGTTGTTCTAACACAATCTGGTCATATTTTTGATTTATAGCTAATTGTTCTGCACAGTTGTGGGGGTTTTTATCACAGCACTTTTCATAAAAAAAACTCTGGAAGAAATATCTTTTTTACCCTTCAGTATACTCCATTCTATGTAGAATGCAAGTTTCATTCTGTCTTTTAGAATGGAAATGCAAACCAGAAAAGGAAGAGTCAAATTGCTTCTGATAAACATAGCTCTGCCTCTGGAAGCTTCTGAGTTTTGGGGTTTTGAATATAGAAAGAATATGGACTATATTCCAAAGAAATATCAGCATAAAGTAAAGGCTGCTGTAGGCAGATTTGATATGCATTCTTATTATTTGCATATTGAGTTGTTTGCCTGTATGCTTCTTCACTGCAAGTGAGTATTTCCTAAAGGCCAAGTAATACCCCAAGTATTTCACAAACTCTGTGTTTTGTCTTCTGAAGCTGTATAGGCACAATATTGCCAGCCAAATTGTAAAAATTTCTTGACTCACTCTGGATTCATGTAGGTTTTCTTTTTCTAATCTGTGACAATTTCTTCAACACGATGATAGATTTTTACAGAAAAATAGGATTTTAAGACAGCAGCAAGAATGTGTTCATGATAGCTGGTTACTATAAGGCACAAGGGATCACAGAGCAACTATTGATGAATGTCCCTGACAGTTTATACATAACTGTCTGAAATCAGTTTTTTGTTACAAATACATTTATATTAATTCATAATGAGTATTTCAGCTTCTTTCTTCAAAAGTAATTTATAATTTGAATGTTTTCCCCTTTACAGTTATATAGCTTTTTCAGCATTTAATTTAACTCCTAGTTTTTTACATTTACCTTCTGAAAATCTTATGGATCCTTTAATTGGCTAAAATTTCATAACAGCAACAGATCCCTCAGGGAAGGAACTGACTGTATCCATTGTAAGATTTTTGTTGTCTTGACTGCATGAATCATTGCAGTGACTAAGAGCTCATTTCTCTCTTCTGACTTCCTTCAAACTACATTTTCTAGGCAGTCTTTGTTTCTGTCTTCTTCTATTACAAGTCTGAAGATTCAAAGAGACTGTTTATTAATAGCTTCAATGCCTATGTTGTTCTAGAATTGAAACATATTCAGTTACATTAATTTATCAATAATTTAGTTTTCTGTTTTCTATTACTATATATTTTCAAAGTTGCAGAAGGCAAAATAAAGTGCATTTTCCAACATAGCAGTGGAATGTAGAGATTAATACAATACTATGTAAGTGTCCTTGCATGAATCAAGGAAAAATTAAAGACTTGTGATTTCTAGAACCAATTATTTGTCCCTGAAACCAAGTATCTTCCTAATCACATCAGAATTTTGTAAAATTCAATTTTGAAAGCTTTGAAAAGTCAGCATCATGTAGCTTCATAACAGTGAATTTTGCTATAACTTACACTGTTTAATGCTTCAGCTAACAGTTAGCCCTCAAAGGCAGCATTTTGTGCAGAAGTGGAGGCAGACAGTCTCCTGAGGAAAAAGCTGGTTTTGGTAATGGTGGGCACACTGTGGGGTCCCCAGCAGTGTTCACAGGCAGTTCAGAGCCCTATACCCAGCATGAGCTCCCACGGGAGGGTGTTGTTCTGCAGGTCAGGGGCTGCAGGGGCCTCTGGGACCTCCCTCTGGGGCCACAAGCACCAGTCTGCACTTGCAGGAAGCATGCACTGGCAGGGGGTTTGCAACAGGAGTAATAAAGCGGTGGGAGGAGGTCAGCAGACCACATGTCTTTCAAGGCACTGCACTACAAGAGCTGAAACTGCTCTTCCAAGCTGCACTGAGGAAGGAGAGACAGCACCTATGCTTGTTAGACTGGGAAATGGAGACAACCAGGCTGGTAAAGACTGTGATCTTGTGAACTCTGGTATCAGGATGATTGTTCCTTCTCCACATGCATCTATGACCTGCAGACCAGTTTTGGGGACCCAGCACAGGCAAGGGCAGGGACTTCTTCCCAACAAAGACCTTGATCTGCCTGTGCCTGAGACCTGTGGCAGCACTAGCAGGATAAGACAAAAAATGGTGATGGGAGACTCCCTGTGTGGGGATGCAGCCTACTAAGCTAACTCAGCCTGTTAGCAGGGGACATTTGCTGCATGCTGAGGGGTTTGGTCCAGAACATCATAGATGGGCTGACAAAGTTTGTTCAGCTTGACAGTTGGACAGACTATTATTCCACATTTCTTCTCCATAAGGGCACTAGCAATATGTCTGGGAGGTTAGGACTTCATAAGTAGTGACAAAACATCTTCAGGTAATGAGGAGAAGGGCTTGGTGCATGGTGACTTCTGCCTGGTCTTGCTGGTGAATGGGAAAGGCTTGCAGAAAAATGAATGAATCTTGGAAGTCAAAAGCTGGTTGCACATTTGGTGTTGGCAATAGAGTTTTAATTTTTATGACCATGTGACCTTTGTGAGGATTCCTTGGAAGAGAAGGGATCCGTCTGACCAAATGGGGAAAAGTGTGTTTGTTACCCAGCTGGGCAACCTCAACAGTATTAATCTGTCAACAAGAAGGAATGGAAATAATGGTCAACAATCAAATGAAGAAGCAATGCACCAAGCTGTCAAACAAAATAAGAGAGATGATGTAAACAGTTAGGACTTCAACAGCTGGACTACTGCCATGGACAGAGGCAGATTCTTCGTGAAGGACAGACTGGGAAAGTAAAAAGAGAGGGTTGCCTTTCATGTAGGAGAGCAGGATTTATGGCATTCTTTGTTTGGGTGATGGGCCCACCAAATTGGTGTGCAGACCAAAAGTGGGAAATATTATGATAGGTGCCTGCTACATACTCTATTAATAAAGAGCAGGCAAATGATGCCCTCTTCTGACAGCTTCACATTCATAGGCCCTTGTCTTCTTGGGAAAAGTGACTCAGCCCACTGTATGCTGGAGGGACAACACAACAGGGTACAAGTAATTCAGGAGGTTTCTGAAGTGCACTTCCAACAGCTTCTTGACACAGGCAAACAAAGAACAAGGAATGGGAGACAAAGTACTGGACCTAGTACAGAACTGGAAGAAAGCAAATTCTTCCTGTCTCCAAGACAGTAATCAGAAATATTTGGGAAACTACAGGCCAGTCAGCCTCACTCTGGTCCATGAGAGTTCATCTTGCTCACACAGACAGTTGCTTACTCCTCCTCAGTTTAATTAGGTTTTGGTTTTGTTTTGCAAAAAGACAAATTTTTTATTTAATCTGCATGGTTTAACCTATAACGTCTTTAAATCATGTTCAGTGGTTCAAATGGTTCAATGAGTTTAACATTTTGCCAAAACCTAAAAAAACTTCATCTTGATAGCACTTAAGAAATGGTGGAATGATGTTAAGCTATTAGTTGTTCTTTGGGTTTGGGGGGTTTTTTTCATGTAGTATTTCAAGTTTAAGTTTTCTTAACTAATAATTTTACTAAATATCAAACAACAGAAGATTTTAACAACTCTCTCAGGAAATCAGGAAAAAACAGAGCACCTTTATTAGCCCGCTGTGTTCACATAATTGGATCACTTGCCCTCTGCCACCACTGAGTGAAACATTTGTATTGACTCACAGGTCAAGTGTCCATTAAAATAGTGATAAATCAATCACCATCCTTGCCCTCATGCACAGAAGTACAGGAGCTCTGAAGTAATAACTGCTGTTCAATGACAGCTTAGTGGGCTTTTCTGTCGCACATAATGAGACAGAAATCTTGGGTAGTTAATTAAGGCACTGTATATTTGAACACCTTCATAAAAAGTCAGTGAATCAGTTGACACAAATCAAGGCGTGAATCCAAGAAGCTGCAGGTGGGATGAAGTGCACAGAGCCTATCAAAGCTCATCACATTTGAAAGTCAAAGATATGAGTTCCTCAGTTGGAAAATTCAAAATTATGTGTGCTTCTCTTTTCCTTGATCCTTACTAATTTTTTCTGTACAGTATATAAGAGCTATGTGTACTGACTGCTATTTATACACTGAAGTGCAACCATGTTTTTATGTTTAGTTTACATAAACAGTTATTAACAGTATCCCACAACCTTTCTATTGCAATAATTCTCTGTAATTATTTTCTTTACATTTTCTTTGAGAGATAGTACTTGTCTGAATTGGCAGATTTTGCCAGCCTGTTTGCATTTCTCTAATAAATGCAGAATTAAAACAATCTTGCAAGGTGGCAGGGTGTTTGGGGATGACCGTGTAATTATCGCAAAGGACAGGAAGCATCCTCATAAGATGATCAGTCTATTTAGTGAAGAAAAAGTCCCTGATGAGTTTTCTTTATGTTTTCAGAGTGTAGCTTTTACCTATCTATATTGCGGTCATTTCTAGTAGAAAACTCAGTAGGAATAAATAGTTTGATCTCTGGTGGGTGTCTTATTCTCACTTTCCAAAAGTTACCCTAACCATTTGAGACTACCCCTTAAGGAAAGTCTTTTCATGTCTTGGGATAATAACAGGCTTGTCTAGAAGCAGTATTAGGATTTGGTATTCCATTAAATCATACAGGTCTCTCACTCACTGAATCCTGCATTAGACTTTGCTGTAAAAATACATTAAGGACTGAAGAAAGCACAGGCAGTTTCTCTTTTGAAAACAATTCCTGAAACATACAGCAATCTCTTTTCTGTCTCATACACCATGAAAGTGAACTCCATCATCTGCTTGTGATGGACTGTTACAGAGGCAGTCCAGAACAAACGCTGTCACAATAGTGCTGTCAAAAGAATATTCACTAGAAGAAATTAAGTTCCCCGTGGCACAAGGAGATTCAGTCCTCTGACTGTTTTCATACCACATAACCTAGTTGTTCAATAACGAACCTAAGATTAGGAAACTGCAGACAAGCAATAGCATAATTTTATTTCCTTTGGATCAGATGTTTCTCCCCAAACAGGACAAAATTTTCTAAGTAGGAGTTAAATATTCAGATATTTTGATCTTTCATTATATTCATTCAGTAATAAAAAAATGCAATCCATTCATCTATGGCATTCCTTCACATTAAAACATTCAGTACTTCTGTTCTTCTTCAGTCATTGTTCTGACCACTGCAATCATGGGCTGCTGCGGTGGGCCAGCCTATTTAACCTCTAAGTGAACATTCAGTAGTATTCAGAATTATCTTTATCTCATTCCCAGGTAGATTATGAGAATTTCCATGTCTTTGCTTAGCCTTTTTTTTTTCCTGTTTGCTAAATGGAAGCTTCATATCTGATTTTTTTCCCCTTTTAAAACACTCAGTAACTGGTTTTTGTATCCAATTACTTTCTTGATTTTTTTACTGTTGAGATTTCAACACATTATTTTGTCTAATGTGCGACACATACATGTTTTGGCAACTGGAGGTTTTTTTGGAAAAACATCATTGCAAACATAAGCATATTTTTTTATCTGACAGTAATTAGCACAGAATAAAGAAAATCCATAGATCTGATCCCCAAGAGAGGGAAAAAAACAACTAAAACCAAATCATAATGGCTCTCCCTACCACTCTCCCACACATGCATCTTGAGTGTATTGTTTGAGAAGTTGGAAAATTCATTATGCATATATATAATGGAGATAATCATCACGTCACACTTTTTATAGTACAATGCTTTTTCTTCACATTGGCATGAGGTCATTGCAAGATGGCTAAAAAAAAATGAAATTAGAACAGTCTTTCATTAGTTGCAGATTCTCAGGCTGATTGTTTTCACCACATTTCCTTTAGATTTACCTTTTGTTCTGTTTTCTATCTTTATTTGTAGACAGGCAGAAACACAAATCAAAAAAAAAAGGAAAAAAAAGAGGTGATTATTCAACAATCCCTCTGAAGATTCATCTGTGCCACACGATTGTTCCTGCAGAAAAAAAATTCAGAAACACCAAAATGATGAATAACAATGAAAGGAGCCCAAATAAATGTCTGTATGGTTTTTGACTAAGTGCTAAATTCTGACATTGCTTTGCCGTACTCACTTTTGCATTATCAGGATGTGCCTAAGCATTGCAAATCCCATTTCAAAACAACAAAATTAGGGCTGGTATAGAACTGGTAGACATTCTTAAATGACACTTTCAAGTTTGGAAGATAGTCCTTCTCCATCTGAGATATTTAAGTGAATCATCATTCAGTTTAATAAATTTGTATGTCACTGAAAACTCATGTAAAATTATAGTCCCTTTTCTAAACCAGGGCTTTAGGAATGGAATAGCAGTCCAAGAGTCAAAAAAACTCCCTTTCTATGTACTTTCCAAATATTTTGCGAAATGCTACACTTACGTTTTATATACTACTTTTCATATAAAGGGCCAAGAAAAAATTAGTCAGGATAGAAATTCCTTTGTGTGCAAATAAAACATGTAGGCCTATGGTTTCATATGAAATTTTAGATGCTTCACGATAAAGAGTATGTGCAAAATATGCATTGTTTAAAAAAGAGGAAAGATATACATAAAGATTTGACGTATCATGCTTAATATTTATCTACTAATTAAATTGAGCAGTGCCTTTGCAATTGGATTCACATTTTATGCACATTGTTTATTATGTCTTTGCTTAAATAATAGCATTAAATTCACTTTACTTTTTAATCTATGGTCCTATAATAAAGCAACTATAAAATGTTCATAAAACCTGGTAGAGCATGAATTCTAACAGAAACTGTTTTTAAAAAAGTATATTATGTTAACATATTAAATAGAGTGAAATTACTCTTTTGCTCCCTAGTTAACCCTAATTACTACACTCATAAACTACATAACTTTTGAGTCCAAGAAAATTAAATTGATAATGAATTCAATTTCTTTTACACCATATATTATATTGAAATTAAAATTATTTCTACTTAATAATATATATAATTTTAGTTCTTATTAAATCATTATTTTCCTCACTTTCAAGTAAATAGAAGTTCATATTACTCAGAATGTATTAGACTTGACATTTTTAAGGAAAGAGGCATAATAGCAATGACAGTAATTTTTCTCTGTCTATGAACAACTAAAGGCCATCTTTTAGTATCTTGCCTTAGAAAGTTAATGCAATGGGGCTTCTGTTCCAAAGGGCAACTGAGATGTCTCATGTCCATGTATGGTCAAGTATTTTACTTATTTTTAAGATTATTAATTGCTTACTTTAATGTTTAAAATCAAATTCATATTTCAGTGAGACTTCTAGGCATTCTTACCAAGCATCAAAAGGTCAGGTTGTTCTCTTGAAAGTAATGAAACTTGGCTGGACTAGGAGTCCTTTCCTTTCCAAAGAAAAAAGCTCTGAGTTGTTAGTCTGCTAGACAGTCACTCATATAACTGTCCTTCTTAATTCTAAGGTATCTTAAAAACTTTCCATGTGAGCCTTTTGATGTGTCTTAATATGTGCAAAATGATCCAATCACACACTGTCCTTAAGTCACTCATGGAAGATGGGGAATAATAAAGACTTTTCAGTAAAATTTTCCCTCAGAATTTCAGCTGTGAGTGGCATCCATCCATAATTCAACCCAGCATTCATGCCTAACAAGCATTATATGCAAAGTGTGTGTTGACAAGGACCGGTGAAAGAGAATATGTTCATTTTATCTATTTCAGTTTTATTATGATGCATACATATTTCAAGCTGTCTTCAGAATTCACTCATTGAATTTTTTTGTTTACTTTCCTATGCAAGAGCCAGTCCTACAATCCATATAACTAAAAAATAATATCTGATCCTTTGTTATTTTCTGGTTAATATATGTGTTAGTAACTGGGCAAGGTACAAATGGATGCTTGATACAGGTCTCAAAACTTACCAAAATGCATAAGTGAGATGACAAGTTTTTTTAGCTACTAAGTTTCCATTCTTCTGTGGAATATGCTGACTTCTTTAAATTATATTTTCAACCTCTTTTAAGCAAGATCACTTGTTAATCAACACCTTTGTAGTAACCTTTTCTCTCCATTATGAACACAAAAGAGGTGATAATTACTTTCACAAGCTACAGAAAATTTTTCTTAGTTAAGATTTATTAAATATACTGAGCCATATGACTCGCATTAAGGGATACTAACAATCTTGTACTCTTTAAAAAGTGAGGAAAATCAAGATAAAATAGCTATATTTTATTTCTTCAATGATATATATTTCAGGTGTCTTTTCAGATGTGCAAACATGTTTTCAAATTACTGTCACAATTTGACAGGATGGCCATTTTTCACTTTTTGATATTTTGCTTTCCCATTCTTTGAGATATTCCAGTGCATCAGCTGTTGTTTCAGCTGTGTCCAGTACCTGGCCATATGTGCACTACATGCTTGTTTTGTGAGAAATAAACCATCATAGAAGGTAAGTTCAGCTTACTATTTCAAAGCCTTATACAACCAGAGTCTGAAATTATAATAAAACATTGCATTGCTGTAACATAGGGAGAGTGCAGAGGAAATATTTAATAAGAGGGGCAATAAATTGCAGTAACAACCAGTTCAGGCTTGACCATCAGCTATTATTTATTCAAAATCTAGGTAAATGTAAATAGAACATAAAATAGGAAGCCTGATCATTAGAATTCTAACTCTAGCTGATAAGCAGGAATTTTTCTCTTTTTTTGAGGGAGAGTTTAGAGAGGCTTATATCATATAAGTTATATCAAACTCTATTTTTTTCCTTCTATGTCTCCTATTTATTTTATTATTGCAAGCTTTTTAAAGGTTCTTCTTCACAAGTCTGCGTTGGCCTGATTTTGGATCACTGATTATTATAAATGTAACTGACAACCTTATTTTTTCTTTATGGCAGTAGGTGGAACTCAATTATAATTCTGTGTTATATATGTGTGTGGATATATATATACTTAAAATTGCAAATGTCTCTGTAGTGGTTTTAATTAAAACAAAAAAAACTTTCTTACAATAAAAGGGTTTTTACTAGTTTTTGCAAAGATTTGACGCAAACACCTTCCAGGACTTTGGAAAGGTTTCTGTTTTTTAAAAATAACTTCACATATCATCTCTCTGTCCTTTATTAGGGATGCTGAAAACAGTGAAGAGCATAATAAGCCGTAAAAGTTTTATAAAGCTTGTTTTTACTTAATCACTTAACTTATATGAACTCTCATTTAGATGCAGTGTATAGTTAGCTATTTACTTATTTGCACAGGGAAACAAGTGAGCAATTTAACTCTATGATAAAATGCAATTTTAGAACCGCCTATACTTCTTTTTTTGTCCCACCTTAATACCAAAAACCTGTTCTGGCTGTTCTAGGTATTCCATTCTCAGCAGGCTGCAATTGCCAGAAGACATTCATTACTGACTAGTTTATATCCATGCTTTCATATAAAGTCCATGACACTAAATGTTTCATCTGTGTCTCCCTAATGTTTACCATACTGAAGTATCTACTTGGAGCTGTGGTGTTTTCCACACCTATCCTTTGTAAAGAGGTAAAGATATGAATTTTAAAACAACATGGTGAATGAGTATTTATCATAATGTTTTTTTATTCTTCTGATCTCTTCTACTTTGCCATAGCATGAACAAAGTAGAAGGTCTCAGTTAGAATTTTATAGCAGCAAATTTTGCTATGAACACTAGGAACTAGGTCTACTTAGAGCACTGGCTCTTTTCATGAGAAAATTGAGTATTTTCCTAATTCCACATTCAGCCTTGGCATTTCAGTTCCTGACAGTTTCTTGCTCTTTTTCAGTACCTGAACTTAATGAATTTTTATTCCCAAATATTTTCTCTCTTGCAAGTTTGTCTTGATGTGTAAAACAGTGCTTTTAGAAATACAACCTGTTGAATTATCATACTATCCCCAGCACAAAAAAAATGCAACTATGTAACTAGACCGCATATAAAATCAATAGTTTTACTAAATTTGGTAAAGGGAGAAAAATATCTGAGAAAAAAATCAAGTTTTAATTATTTATTAATAGATAAAAATTATACTTTTTTACCACAAGTATTTTTTTATGATTTTTCCCTTGTATGATTTTCTGCAGACAAAATATATGTACATATGGTATTCCAAAAATGCCTCAGCACAGCTTCTTTAGTCACTAAAAGGTCTGTTTGAGGTTTTACTCCTGTTAGAAGATAATAGTCTTTTAAACAGGCAGTGACCTAGATATTATAATTCATATTCTGGCAGTTCTCCAAATGTTGAAATTATTTATGTCTGATATTTTAAATATTAAACCAGCAGATTGATACTATAAAAACCACTGGGATCCTACCTCATTTTTTTGCAGTCACCAATCATAATATTATTCCTTACTATAAAGAGTGCAGACCACACATGAAACCTTTTTTTAGCCAAATGTTACCCAGATTGGACTTTTCCAGTATTTCTTACAGTTCAATATAAAACACATACACACAAAATCAAAAAAAACCCCACCAAACAAACAAAATCCACAAGGATTCATTTAAAATTAATTAATCATACAGTGATTGTTTGTCCCTTATATTAAAATAGTCAGCAATATCGCCTTATTTTCAGTCTTACTTATCGATATTAATAGTATTTCCATTCACAATTGTAAGCAGGATATAAAAGTTAAATAGAAATTGTAAAGCAAGTTTGGTTTTTTTTTCAGGGTGAAGCTCTTTCAAAAAACAAGCCAATTCTATTCTAAACAAGCATCATGTTTTTCAGAATGCCTAATAACAAGAAATATTGTTGCACACTTTGATGCAACAGATAGCCGCCCAAATTCATAAAATATCTATGTTGTTCCCATGAAGTCAGCAAGACTAGACAAGACAACTGGTATTGTGACCATGAATAGTGTTTTCTGTAGAAAATACTAGATTTTTAAATGATAGGCTCAATCAGGAGTAGCTATTCACCACTTGAATGAAGTAAAACAGTTAAGCTGGCACACTACCAGAATTGTGAAGCTGAAATTAATTTAATATCTGCTCTGTTTTATTTTTTGAAAGGGCCCGTTGGAAGAAAGACCAACTAAAAACATACAACATAGAGCACGTAACATTTTCCCATCACTATATTCTAAAATCTCTCAAGTGTATTCCATGCCTTGTGTTTGATTACCTCTTAAATGACTCCCATCTGGGAAAAAAAACCCCCACAATATAAAACTTGAGTTACACTCATACCATTAAATTATCATGTTGACTTGTCTTCATGGATGAAGATGGTAAGTAATACGAAAGTACCTTGATTGTTGAATTTGTCAAAAAAAAGCAGAATAAATTTTAAAATCTACAATCCAATCTGTCCCAAAGTCACTGAATTGTATTTCTTAATAAATATGAAAAAGACAGTAAAATAATTTACAGATATATTTAGGAATAAAAAGTATCAGTTGAGAAGAAATTGGAACTAAAGGTACTTGCATTTATTTGTAGAACTTAATTGTCATTACATGAAGAGGAATAATGATCAAGTAATTCCCCCAATGAGTTTAATTCTTGTGTAGAATGAATATAGCTAAAGATGCCCACTTTTTGAAGTTTCACTGGAATTGTTGTAATTAAAACTCAAAAGAACGTATATAATATGAAGTCAAGAAAGCAAACTGACACTACAGGCCCAGAGTCAAATACAAGTACAAGATGGTAGTGCAGAACAAGTAGCCCGAAGGTATTTATAGCTCCTCGGTTAATCACAGGATTTACATTGTTTCATAACTCCAACCTCCATTAGCCAGGGTGGATTGCTAATTTTGTGATCCAAGTATTGAACTGAAGGCAGGCAGCATGCAAGATAAGATCATCCAGGGCCTCATTATCTAAAAAACTTAAAGCCCCATATAATTTCAACCCTTAAAAAAAATTATTTCCAGAATCTTAATCCAATCTCATAGGCAATGAAGCTGTGATAGTCAATATTCCAATGACAGAGCAAGTGCAGTATCAAACTTGTGCCTGGAAAGGCTTGGAAAGACACATTTTCTTTTGAAGTTATTTCATTAACTTAATGATCCACAGCAAAAGTTCTGTGAGTAGCTAGAATGGCAAAACATTGGAGAAGAGATAGCCACTACATGCAAGAAAAATTCAGAGAAACAAGCATTCACTTGGGATTAAACCTTACTTGTGTGTTTTCTGTTTCCGGTTTTCTGACTGATCAGAATAAGCATATAGTACAGTTCCACACAGAGAAAAAAGGAATAAGGCCAGGTCTATATTTAGCTAAGTCAAGATGAATAGGAAGAGAAAAGTGGAAGGAAACCCAATGACTTGTTAAGATATTCTCTTACTCATGGAAGCCTAATATTTCTACATAATACGATAAATTTGTAAATGTGGCACTTGACTCTATACTTGATATTTCAGTGACTGTAATTCTTGCTGTGTAATGATACACAGATAAAGATCCTGCTTTAATAGTGTCCAGCATGATTCCTCTTAAGTATCAGTGACAAGAGCTTTCCACCAATAATTTCATTATCAGATAATCATGAAAAAGTTTGGGCTGGAAGAGACCCTAAAGATCACCTTGTTCCATCCTCCCTTCCGAGGGCAGGGACAACTTTCACTAGACCAGTTTACCCAGAATCCCATCCAGCCTAGTCTTGAATACCTCCAGGGATGGAGAGTCCACAATATCTTTGGAGCAACCTATTCCACCACCTCACCACTTTTAGAGCAAAAAATTTCTTCTGGGTATCTAACCTAAACCTACTCTCCTTCTCCTTAAGGCTATCCCCCCTTGTCCTATCACTACGTGCCCTTGTGAAAAGTCCCTCTTCAGTTTTCTTGTAGCTTCCCAGCAGGTACTAAAAGGCCACTATAAGGTCTTCTCCATGCTGAACAGCCCCAGCTCTCTCAGCCTGTCTTCACAGGAGAGGTGCTCAAACCCCTACGATCAAAGTAGTGACTCTCCTCTGCACTGGTTTCAACAGGTCAACATCTTTCTTGTGTTGAGGGTCCCAGACCTGGACACTCCAAGGTGGGGGGGGAGGTGAGGAAGGGGGATGCATCTCAGAAGAGCAGGTCACTCTACCAGAGGGTGTAGTACTGGCTTCAGTTTCGGGGTCTTTTAGGTTTTGTTTCTTATCAGCAACGTTTTTAGAACCCTCTGATTCTTCTACACGGGGATCAGTGTGTTCAGGACGCATGACACTATCAAAAAAATTGATCTCTTTCCTTTCTTGGTGACAATTTCTCCTAAATTATTTGTAACTGTCATATTATTATCCAGTCTTTTCACTGAATGATATTCTGTACAGTGTGACTGCCATGCTCAATCAAATTAATTTTCAATACTGACTCCCGGTGGCTATGCAGATAAAGATAAAATAAAGCCCACAAGCTGACACATTCTAAAGCCCAAAGTACCAAAACCAACCAAACAAACAAAAAACTCTGACCAGGCATAAAAAGAAAAAAATCTATGAAGGCTGTAATTAGGATTTGAAACAGAACTGGAGAAACACCACAAAGAAATTTATTCCAAAATTAGTAAAGTCTACAGGATCTTACATCACTTGTTTGCCCTGCTATTCAAACATCAACCCTACCTTCTTAGGCAATCTTTTTCAAACTATGAGATGTATTTATAGAAAAGTAAAGTAAATGAATAAAAAATATTCAAAAATCCATCAAATACTCTGGAGAGCTATTATTAGAGAGGAAACATGATATTAAGTCTAAGCAACAGTTTGAATACAAGTAGTAGGATTAAGTTTTAAGGAGTTTACAAGATTAGTTCAGGTTCATCAAAAATATGAAATTCTAATTCCACAAACTTGCTCCTTTCCTTAAGGCTTTGAGAATTTTCCTGACAGTATTGTAACTATATAAAGTAAGTGAGAGGATACAAAGGAAGAGTTATTCTTTTTATTTTCTCCTACAGAGGTGTTAATAGGAAAGAAGATGGTATTTGTCTGTTTTATTTAAACGTAAATATGAAGTGGTTTTCTGAAAGAGTCTGAACCTTATAAAGACTGTTTTGCAGGGCACTGTCTTACATAAAACAAAATTATGATCATCTATTGCACATTACATTCCAAAATACAGGTTGGAAAAGTTTTCAAGTATAAGCTATTGATTAATGACAAAATTAAAAAAAAACCCAAAAAACCTGTAATCCAGATGACATGGATTCTTTTTCTCTTGTATAGAGATTTTACCGAGTCATTTACTAACAAGTGTAGTCATCTATTTGGCAATTCCTTTTTCTTTATATTTTAAATCTCTCCTAAAGTTCCCAGATGAATGTAGTTCAGTGGACAAACTAATTTAGAAAATTTTGAATATGTAATATTATATGTATATGGATATTCGTAGTGCCTGAGACCATCAAAATAGG
Source organism: Edolisoma coerulescens (assembly GCA_013397115.1). Taxonomy (NCBI): domain Eukaryota; kingdom Metazoa; phylum Chordata; class Aves; order Passeriformes; family Campephagidae; genus Edolisoma; species Edolisoma coerulescens. The sequence continues at coordinate 599,502 of VWZW01005251.1, read as the reverse complement.
AGAAAAATTTAAATCCTATGTCTATCCTTCTTTTGTTCTGTCGGGAACTTGCCTATACCTTACAAGTTTTTTTCACTCCAACTCCAAGGAAGGAACTGAAGAGAAGAGAATAAATTTCTTATGGAAAAAGCCAAGATTATGGCTTTTATACTAGGTAGTTTAGCAAATTTACAAGGGCTAAACAGATTTAAATACTTTTGGCAGTCTCTTGTAACTGTTTGTGGTTTGTAGTAGATAAATTTCAGATTTGGCATATTGTACTAAAAAATATTTTTTAGAATGTCTCTTTCCTGACCTTTACTCCCTAATTTTTCAGACTTCTGAGAGTACTGGGAAAGTGTCTAGTCACTGCAACAGCAACAGTAGGGCACAAAATAATACCAGGACACATTAACAAGTCAGAACTGAAATGAGGATGACTGATGACTGTGAAAGAAATGTAGAAAACCATATATTGATTTAAAAAAAGAGAAAGGTTATTTTGTTTTATTGTTTAGCGGCTTAAAAGACAGGGCTAAAACTTCAGGCAAGTGATTTTTTAAAATTATGTTTGAACTTCAATTTAATGTATTTTTTGCATTTCTTTGTTATCTTTAAATTGAAACACAGATTCTCCCAGCTGTCTTTCTCTCCTATAATACCTCACTTTATGCAGTGAGGTGTCATCAAAAATATTTTAATAAATTGCAAAATCTTCTTACAGCTGGAGATTACCTGTAGGAAAAAATATTTATTTTCTCTCCATTACAGGGGAACTTTCTTTTTTAGATAATTTTTTCTTCTAATCAAACCTGTGAACTTGTTTTCTGTGAAATATTTGCTAAACAATGCCAAATGTCTTCCTTTCTGTGCCCTTCTCTGAAAATGCTTTTCTTTCTCTCTTTTGTAACAGGAGTTGGAATTCACAAAGTTGAGGTATGAAACTCATTTTATTACTGGGTAATTTAACTAACTTACTAAAGCCAAGGGTATTAAAGCTTTATGATGTTATTCTTGTGATTTGTGTCTAGCAGTTATTCACTATGGCAACTTACAGAGAAAGTTTACAGTCAGCACAATATAGAGATCTACTGTGGATTCTTCTTGTCATTGGTGTGTTGGATAAGATTTTCATCTAAAATGATCAATTAATTTTATGTGTTTAAAAATAGTTCTGAACTATAATGCCATATTGTAACTCGTGTCTTTCCAGTGGTGCTGGAGTTTTCCTGTCATTTGTGTTTGACTTTTATCTGGAGCCCAGGAAAACAGAAAGTTTTTAGGGAATTGTAACTTCACTGGGCAGTGGAACACATTCTTTTGTCTTTCCAGAACTTCAAAACTGTCTTTAAACAAAAAGAGAGGGAAGATGGTGCTCCTGACTAAAGACAGTTTTGAACTTGCTTTATCTACATAGATTCGAGATAAAGCTGAGTTTCTCAGGACACATATAGAAAGCAACATGTTCTTTTGTAATTATGTGTCACAGAGTTGGAAACACACATTAACTGACATAAATGTCGAGTAGCTCAGTTGTTGCAGTGAAATTAGAGGAAAAAAATAAAAGCTTTTTAATATATCCTCTCAGAAGTAAATTTTTAACTTCAGTATTTTGGCAATCATTTACAGTTCTTTATTTGGCTACATTAAATCTTATTTTATCAATGGCTCATTAAAAGGCAAAAAATAATCATAATGTCTAACTTCAGTTGTGAAGCTTGAGGTCTTCAAGATGTGTCTATATCTTTGTGGAAAAAATGTAATCCATATTACCACCTGTAAAATGACAAATGTTTAGGATAGATTTAAATATGCTGATAAAACCTTCATTTTAGATGTAAACACTAGACAGACGTTAGCCAGGGACACTTAGATAAGATATCATTTCACATTTCTGTGGACAAAAGATTATTTTCTCATTATTCTGTCAATTTTTTTTACTAGATGTATTTTTTTTTTATTTCTACACTCTGCCCTAAGTTCCTACTTTTTTCTTATTGAACTACGAGGCATTCATATTTTATACTTTTATTATTTCCTAATAAAGGGGATTTCTTTGTGCATGACCATAATTTCTTTCTTGAAAAATGCAATAAACAATCCCACAAACACCAACCAATACAACTTCCTCTGGCATGGTGGCAGTTACATAAACCACTTTTTGCATCCACTTAAGTGCCAAATACTTAACTGTAGACACGCATACACACACACAAAAGCACAGATATATAAATTATATATATATATATATATATAAAATACAGAGATAGAACCTACAGAATCTTTTTAGAGAATACTAAAAAGTAGGTTTTCACCTAGATTCCTTGCATACAAGGGTAAGAATGTACAGAAGCTTACATGTTTCTCTGCACAAAGTTCATTAGACTGTGTTGTATCCAATGACAAGCAAATGTCCCAGAGGTCCTTTTAGGAATCTCTCCACCTTACTGATACACTCTGGATTTAGATCTAACCGTTCCTCTGCTCTGGCATCTGAAAAGACACTTTAGGGCCTATTCTGTGTGGTTGTTTGAAGAGAAATTATCTAGACAACAATAATAAATTCATGTTTAGAAATTAAAGAAGTCATAAGAAAAAGAAAGGAAAGGGCAAATAAATGTCTGTAGGACCTTATATCTGCAAAAAATTCCATTCTGGTTAAGAATCACTGTTGTTCACTCTCTTATTGAAAAATTGGAGAAAGCAAGTGACAGTGCAGAGAACAGGATTTAACCAGAGAGCAAGCCCTTTGCTCCTGGATGCGGGGTGCTGGTGGTGATTCAGCATTTCTCAAGAGGCCAGTTTGTTAGACCCAATTCAGATTCCCTCCAGTTTTCTGGCTGTGATATCAGTGGGAAGGAATCTATATCGACAAAGCAAAATCTTTAATGTTTTGCAATTTAAGTGTGGGACTAAAGGGAATTGAAGAAAATGGAGTTTGGGTTGGTCATACAACCAGTAATCAACCTGAAGAAATAACTGACTTAACCACTGAGATGAGTCCTTCACATCCAGCAACCCAGACCTCCCTCCCATTTGCAAAGCACAGTCCAAGGCAGAACTTGCCTGACTATGGGGTGTATGTGGAAGCACTATATATATATATTTTGAACACAATTTATGCTTCTTCATAGAAATGTATGTGTGCCCTAAAAATATCCTTTTGTATGTCACTTTTTATCTATATGCTGGTGTTCTCTATTCCATATATCAGTATCACATGACTGCAACAGAAATCTTTAACATGTAAAAATGGATATTGTAGCAGAAACCAACACACATCTTAGACTAAGTATTTCAGGAAAAGTGAAAGTTGGCCTTAGTTATTATGAACAACTGCTTAGGTTTCTGATACAAGTAATAGATTTATTTGTTATCTGAAACCTTCAGGAGAGGGTAGGTTTAGCTCACACAGTACATTATGAAAATTAATGTTTTCATGTCTTTAGGATCAGGACCTGTGTTTGGGATAGGAATTAATCCATTAGTGATGATGAAATATCAGCATAAAAAATGCATACATAATTATATATGTGTATCTATTTTTATCTCACAAATTCCTTACCCTTAACCCTTTAACCATAATAAAAGCCATTAACTGATTCAAGTAGTCTTTCTGCTTCTTCATCCTGCAGATATCTTTAATGTTATCAGTCTCAAAAATATATTTACAGACAGTGTGGGCAGGTTTGTGACTGAGAAAGGTCAAAGTGAAATATCAGCATACTTAACAAACGTATTTCTGCACTCTGTCACAAAAATCCTTTTGGTTGCATAGCAACGGCCTTTTTAATTACTGCTTGCAATCTAGATTTTAATAATTTAATTAGTATTTTTCTTCATTAAATTGTTTCACCCAATAAACTTAATGTATTCAATTCATTCCTTATTTTTAAATGGTCCTTTTAACCTCCCTTCTTTGTCCTTCCAGCATCTTTGGCTATGTAGTAGAGACTGAAAATCTCATTAATTTCATATCAAAAACCGCAGTCAAAAGGACTCAGCCTTATGCAATAAGCAAAGCAACATTTTAGGCAGCCTTTGTAGCTGAAGTTTTTGGAGCTCAGGTAAGCATTAGTGAAGTCAGTCTGGCTTCATAAAACAAGGGCTTTCAGAGGCTTTCAGAGGCTCTCAGAGGCAAAATTTCAGCGGCATGTTTAGAGTGGCCTGCCTTTAGTGGTAGTGATGTTAGTGCTTTTGAAACCATGTTTATCTCCTACTATTTAATCTTGGGTAGCCAGAAATATAGTTCCTTATGAAAAATCCTCAGCTATTGCTCTGTGTTAAGACATTGATGAAAAGCTGAAGCCTACAAGAACCAAGTACTGTGAGAATAATTATGTGAGGGGGAAGGAGATATTATCTAAACAGGTATCTGCAGAACGCATCCACATTTACTTTAAGGAGATATAGCAGATTCATAGTGCAGGTCAAAGCTGACAGCAGAGCTCAGGTGGTATCCCGACTAATAGTCAAGGTTTACGTGCTAAGAGGGCAAAAATTCATGGTGGCAGACACCAAAACATTCAGCCTATGTCTACTGGGTATGAGGGAAGAAGATAAATGAAACATTCCCTCCTAAATACTTTTCTTAGCAGCAGTGACTTCTGTAATGGCAGGCAGCAAAACATTTTTATTCGGCAGGAGCATCTATGTGATATCTGTTGTCTGTGTACCTATGTATGCCTACATTCTGAGATATCATCTGTTTAATTTTTAAACCTCTTTAAAATTTGAGAAGCATTTGTGTTTTCATTATCCATTTATATTTTGATGAAATATTGCTTTTCTCTCTTATTCCCCCAAATTAGACTTTAATCAAAATTCAAATCTGTATATGATAGGTTTAAATATCTGAGTATCTGAGACAGATACTGTTTCTGTTAGACATGTAAGTAGTTTATGAAAGTGTTCTGACATATTTAGCATTTCAAATATTATTTACCAAAATCTAAGAAGATATTGTTTGATTGGGTAGATTTCCAGATCCAAAAATACTCTTTCCCTGCTCAAAAATAAACAGTTGTACTTTAATGATTCCTGAGCAGCTGAATTTGTACCACAGTGCTTTCTTCCACTACCTGAGGTATTAATCTAACATAATTTTAATTATTTTTATGTTTAAAATCTTTACAATGTTCATGTCTGTTCCTTCACCATCCAGCCTTACACATGCACTTCCCGCTTTCTCATGTACACTGTATTTTCATAGCAATTTTGAGATTATCATGCATCATTTTAAGACATTTTACAGGTGATTTGTTAAAACAAAACCACCAAAGAAGACAACCTTAGCCTTGTGGGTAAAACATAAAAAAATTAAACTCCTTGGTTCATTATCTCTCTCATTACAACATGTTTCTCTAAATAGGATTAATAGAGTACCTACCACAGGTTTTCTGCACTGATTGCGCATGAATTTGTGGATGCTAATATTCAAGGACATTAAAACAAAAATAAAAGAAATTAGATGCTTTCAAATAAGTGATACTTTAACGTTTGGTCCCATAAAATAAAATAAACATTACAAAAAATTAAGCCTATAAACATCAGGAAGATGGATAAGTTGACACACCATTCTGCATATCTCTGTTTAATAATATTATATTTCATTTCCCATGCTAAGAAAACAGCCATTACCCAAAGCAGCCACTCGTAAACAGCCATTGTGAACAGATTGCATCCTTGTTGGTGGTATGATAATTGAAATAAGTTTACCAGTCTTTTATGAGGAAATACCAGATGTATAAAATACCTATTAATCAACTCACTCAGTTTTGCAAACATCAGTTTTAATACCAACAGCTATGAAAGAATAAATGGAATAAGAGGAAAAATATCAAAGAATTAACAAAATGGCTCAGCAATGTCGCATTCCTTGCAGTGATGGAAGTAAAACAAGTAACAGTCTAGGCTAAAAGGACTGTATCTTTAGGGCGTTGCTTACAGACATTGATTTCACTGTTCTCACCTGTCTGCTTTTGAGTCTCTGAAATACCTCTCTTATAAACCTGCTTAAAAGCAACTTTGTGAACAATAGCAGAAAGGGACAGCTGCCCACCAGTCTCTCAGATATTTGTTTCTCTTCTGTAATAATTGTAAATGCAATTGTCAATGTCTAGTTCTGTGTTTGTGCAATAGTATTCAAAGGCATTACCTGTCACACAGTAAGATGAGCTAATGTAACTAGCTTCTTTTCCTGGACAAGTTTAGATTTTTCATTTTCTTTCTTCTTTTTTTTTTTATTATTATTAAATGCTTTACAAACTAGCACTTTGAAGCTGTCACAGGAACATGGAAGAACCAATGACATGGATGAAAGAGTGATAAATTTGAGATTCATCCCTGAATTTATTTTTTATTTGTTTGTTTGTTTGTTTGATTTTTATTCAGAAGAGACACAAAAATCTCCTGGAACATTTTTCTGTTCAGATTGCAAAACTCTTCTCAGTCATACACTGTTTCTATCTACAGCCACTTCCGTCTATGCAGAAAATGTACTTAGCTGGTGAAAGAAGTCATAGAAAAAGTATGGATTAATCAACTGCCATTACTTAGGTAATGATGGCAGCCAAAAGAGCTGTAACATAAACTAGCTGCATTCACTCTTTATGGGTGGTAGGAAACCTGCACTACGTTGACCTTTGGTCAGAGACTACATACACAGAGTCTTTTTGCACTGCTCGGCGTGCTGAGAGCATTTTGGAATAGGCAACTCAGTGGAGTGACCAAATTACCTTCCCGACTCTAGTAAAGCCAGTTTAGCTTATGTCTTTTTCAGCCAATGGTGCAAGTAAATAGGAATGGTTTGGCAAATGGAGACAGGTCAAACTGAAGATTCTGTTGGCACCGAAAGGGGGCTGTCTTCAGATTACCTCTCGGTCTGTTCTACCATTAATTGCATTCTTAGAGCACATCTTCTGGTTATTTGTAGTGAAAAGACTACAATGCCTCCACCTTATGAGTCTGGCATGCAAAAGCATCGCGATGAGTTTTCAGATAAATATAACCAGAGTTGAGAACTTACTTTTATTCATTACTTTTCCTTAGAAGCCAATGGAATAATAATATAATTGCAGGCAAGTAAGGCTGTGAAAACGCCGGTTTACATCTCAATTACTACTGTTACTTAGAAAAATATTTTGCTTATGCCACAGGAATCTTTGAAAAGAGCACACAGACACATCAGTGAGTTTTATTATGAATTGTGATCTGTTGCAGTGTGCAACCCCTAAAATACACCTTTCAGTTATGGCGAGTTCCTATAGCCCCCTGCAGCACCAATTTACATTATGTATAAATCCATGTTTATGTATTTCCCCTGTTCCATTGTATTATGTTCTCCTCTCCTTGGTACCCCATTGATTGATTGTGTAAATCCCTCCTCTGTTCTATCCCCATGCTTCCCTATTGGTTGTAACCCTTTACCCCACCTCCGTTTGCCCCAGTATAAAATCCTTGCACCTTGCCTTGTTCCTGGTCTCCTGCCCTTGAACCCTTCAGAAGAATAAACCTCTGGAACCCATGCAGCAGACCACTCTCTCCTCCTTCGCCTCCGCCTGCGCGCCTGACCATCTGCCTGGGGGAAGCTCCCTCAGGTGAGGAAGCTGCGTCCTCGACTGTCTTTGTGTGTCACCTTGCTCTATCGAGGACGCTGCAGTTTAGACCTTCGGGCTTTCCGTGCCCAGGTTTGCGTGCCCCTAGCAGCCGACCTGGCAGACTGCCAAGGGCATCCCAGTGGCCAGCCCGTGCCGCCACAGTGATCAATCTATATCTGAATTTGGATGTTTCTTTATTTTAACAAAACTATGTGTACAAAAGGCAAACTATCAACAGTGTGCCTCATACCTTTGATTTGGTGAAAAAAGAGAGGGCATATTTCAATGAAATACTTTTCTGTCAGGAGAACACAAAAAAGGGAAAATACATCCACATTTAGATAACTAATTAACCAATTGAGGCACTGGCATTGACCAAGGACATGGAAGGACAAGGATGTAACTTTTGATAAACCTGCTCAGTGGCAATAAAGATTAGCTCTGTAAGACTCCTGGACTGAAATCAATACTAATCTGTTACTAAGGAACAGCTCATCCAGTCAGAAGTTGCATGGAAGGCTGGTACTTCAGCCCTTCAGCCATATGCAGAAACATAAGACATGCAGACCATTGTTTGTAGAGCTAGAGAGATACATAACTTTTAAACATTGTAGTACCTAATATATATTTTTTTTGGCATGCAGTTTTTGAAGTTTATGGCAAGAAAAGGAGATGGGGCTGCCAAGTTCAGTGAGTTGGACACTGATGATTTTAGATACTTTGAATATTGCCCTTAAGAAGAGAATCTGTCTCACATTTCTATGCACATACACAGTATTACTGCCTGTTCAGGTTCACCGACTCTTTGGATGAGTACAGTTAAACATGTGTTTAAACATTGACAAGAACATAATTTATTATTCTCACCACTGCAAGACTGTATAGTTTATAGCAGTTTGCTCCACCCATCTTGGTATCATTCAAGTTGTGGAACTAGGCTTGGCAGCTCATCAGGGATGCAGAGCCCAGACCAGTAGGCAGCTGAGCCAATCACTGGTGGAGCGATCACAGAAAATCTTCGTCGGTGAGATTGTTGTGCTGCTGTCAATAAGGAAAACTGTTTTCACATCCATCTAGAGTGTTCCCCAGATTCTTGGCACACAATAACCCCTTATTTATCTTGCATCTTAATCTCTTTATTCTACTAAATACACGATTTTATAACAGTAGGAATTTAAAAACAGAGAAACTTCAGAAGCATTTACTGGCAAAATAAAAGATATCTTGGATAAGAAGAGTGAAGAGAAGGCATATTACAGTTATAACAAGTGCTGTTTGAGTGATATCAAGTCATTTATTGACCTCTTTCCCCTTATAATCATCACTTCTGTTCCCTAAATGACATTACTTTGGCTCACCAATATTCTAGAGCCATTCTGCTGGATAGCGTGTGCAGCCATTGAAAAATATAATCCTTGCAATGAATTAAATGAAAAACTAACCAGAAAAGCAGTACATATTACAAGCATAATAGCTGGCTTGAAAGTGTATCCTGGGGTTTCAGATGATGTCATAATCTGCTACAGCAAATTTAATAGTATTGTTGCCTGGAAGCTAAGCCATTATACTATGTTTAATTTCACTAAGATGTAAATTACATGGTTCAGTGTTGCATAGTACTGGCTACTGCCATTGTAGACACTTGTTCTTGCAGCTGTCAGGAATTCTAATATTTATAGGGATTTTGTTTAGCTGTTAGTCTACAACTTTTCTAGATTTTTAAAAAAATAATGATTTTACTCTCCCTTTTTTACTATTAGTCCACCTCATCTCTGCATTCATCTCTTTTCCAAAAATACAAACAGAATTATAGGCTGATTCTTTGGAGTATACCAGTAAATATTCAGTCCTTGAAGAAAAGAAAAGCAATATGGCTTGAGAGTGACTTCTTGCCTGTTATCACATTTGATTTTAGTGAGCCTTCAAATCAAAAAGAAGATGCTTTCCTTACAGAGTAATAGCCAGCTTGGATGTTTATATTCCATCTTTTATGGTAACTGCCAGAACGAAACATGAGGAGACATTCTGTATTTCCACATGACTTTTACCGGAAAAAAATATAAATAAAACTTGCCCCCAATAAGTAGATCAAAACTTCCATTGTAATCTGAAATTTGCAGCTGAACTATATAGGAAAATAGCCTAGTTGATATCCATAAAGTGTAATAGATGTGTCTTTAAAGTAGTATGACATATTTTCTGCCATTAAAAACTAATGCAGTAATTGACTATTAGCATCTAGACATGAGCTTTAATATCAGTGATTTATTGACAACCTCTTACAAGTACTGTGATATACAGCAATGAAAATGCTATGAGGGACTTATTGTTTGTTCTTTCAAATATTGGTTAGTTAAAAAATTCTTACCCTGGGCATCTATATATTTTTCTCTCTGCACTTATCTGTAGGTGGATAATTTACCTATCTACAATGTTTGCCAGTTCCATGCTTCTGACAACATAATTGATTTTAGGAAGGCTGATGTATATACGGGAAATCAGTGAAAACTTTAGATTAGTTTTTAAAAGCAAGTATTTTTAGCAAAGGGATGATTCACAACAGAGATATGCTTGAGATGACGTAAAATAAATCAACAGAAACTGGTGTCAGTTATAAGCCACACACAATTAAAAATAATCTAATCTTTGTTTTGAAAACTTAAATGCAAATATGAATATTCCAGTGGCTCACTTTTACAAAGATGTGCTCATATTTGCTGCTTTCAGAAGCCTTTGTTCATGTAGCAAAACCACGGACTAGATTTTGATTCTGGCTGTATTTATTTGCTTATTGTAATTGTTGTGATCTACTGGCACAACTTCCCATCTTTATATCACAGCTGTGGTTCAGCAGTCATTCAGTGGCTCTGTGAGAGAAGGCATACTTCTGTCGGTGCTCTGAATCATTTCTGTGATTACCAGTCAATTTAAAGCAGAAATGAAAGTGCATTATATCAGAAAAATATTCTAAAAATGGCCATAGGATGTCTTTGAAATTGTCTGAATTTGTCTTTGAAATTATCTATACAGGAACGTGAAGTCATGTCTTGGAATAATTTAGAAGGGTTTTGTCACATGTTTAAATAAAAACATTAGTGTTGCATTTTGGGACCAGTATTAAGGGATTTTTTAGGCTATTTGCTTTTAGAAGCTGCTTTAGGTAGTACAAAAAATAAAGGTCTTACAACTTTAACTAAGGCCCCTCCAAAAAAACTGTAACCAACCCTAAGCAACAGTTTCCTCTCATCTTCACTTCCATCGTTTGTAAATTTTAATGAGCCTACAGAGAAAAGAGTCTAAAATGCCATTTTACTCTTGATTTCTATTCCTTCTCTTTTTTCTATAGTAGCCTTCTTAAGGTAGAGAAAAGTTGTGAGGAAACAGTATCCTGGAAGTTTTTTCCATTGTCTGCAGAGAAGCTACAAAAGGGAGTACAAGCTACTTTTAAATGCAATATATGTACACCCACAGTCACCGATGAAGAAAGCAATAAGGATTAAGAAAATATTTTATCTATAGGACTCTCCATGATAGACAACACTTGGAAAAGTACAACGGGCAAAAGCTTGGTACAAGCTTTGTACCTGAGCTTGGTACCTCAGCTCCATAATAGTGATCTAGGGCAGCTGGAGACATCAGCTTCAGGATTCAAAGCATTAAAAATACAGCTTTTCTGCTCCTCTCATGATGTGGGCTGGGAAAGGTGGGAATTAATATCTACAATCATGGCAAATGACTGTCTACAGCTCTTATAATGCATTTAACCATTATATTGTAGAAATATCAAGAGACTACTGTTTGTTTTTGAGTGTTACGGCTGAAAGGGAGAGCAGTACCAATACCTGAAACATAGTGGACTGTGACATTTGTTCTGTTAGAGGAACTGTTTCTACACTGCAGATGGATGGCAAACACCACTTCAAAATCCTCCTGCTCTCCCTTTCATTTGAAAGAAAAAAACTTGCAAAATATGAGGAAAAGAACTGTTATGCAGTCATGGAAGTAGTAGATTTTTCTCTCATTGCAGGTTTTTTCATATGTTTGTTTTGGTAGAGTTGAGGGTTGTTTTAATCTAAATAAGGTGTCTGATACTCTGTCAGAATTTTAAGAGGTGTGATTTCTTAGAGCTTCATACTCAGTGAGTATGTTATTCTAAAAACAAAATGGCGGTGTAAAGCAAGGAAGTGTCAGGATAGATGAAATCNGTCCTGTAGTAGGAAATAATTTACTAAATTAGAACTTTGAAAGGAAAAAAGTAGGTACATGCAGGTAATAATGTGTTTAGTTCCTGGTTTAAAAAAAATTTGTGAATCACTGATGCTTCTGCTTTATATAACAAAGAAAATATTGGAACTTAAATGATTTGAAAGGCATATCAGTTACTGTGAAATGCTCAGGTGCAGTTAGCTTTTTTCTTTCAAACCTAAATTTACAGAAACCCTAATTATATGGTGAGCTTATATTTTTTCCACTTCACTGAAAATTGTATGGTATTTTATTCAATATTCATCTGTATCCTGTCTTCTGAAATCTAATCTCCAATAAAAATTTTAAAGGAATAAAAAAGTGAACAACCATGAGCATAAACTAGCAACCCACACCCGTGTGCTGCAACCTCCTGCTCTGAAATGAGAAACTCATGGACAATGTATAAATTCCAAACCCTTCAGTTTCTCTGAGTTGCATGGTTGACATGCAAAGTCCACAAAAAATTATATTTAGCCCAAGACTATTCCCTATCTCAAAGCTGAATCAATGGATTTCATCTCATTTTCCATTGTTTTTCACTAAAATCAAGATCTCCAAACTGTAAACTGATTCTATATCAATATTACATTCCTACATATTGAAATATACTTAAACACTTGACATATAAAATACTGTTAAATAGTAGATGAGAATGGCATATGACTGTGGATTAATGATTTGTTTACTTCACAGTTCCATATTTCAGAAGCACATGCAGAAATGTTGTTTATTTTTTACTTTCAGCAAAATTATATTTGGATAACATACATACATATATAAACACGTGTATATATACATATGTACGGAACTGGGGAATTAACCTTTAGATTTTTATTCCTAAAATGGCTCCTTTCACATTCATAATACTTTGCCTAGCTGGAGTGTCAAGGAATATGTAACATTTGTTATTATTTGGAAAATTAAATTCAAAGTAACTTCTTTATAAAAAAGGATTTTTAAAAACCCCAAACTTTGCAAGCATAAGCCAAATCACAAGCCCTATGTTTTGTGTTTGCATTGCTAATTTATCCTCATCTTATTGAAAATTCTGGAATTTTGCACATCCTTTTTAGGCTCTTTCAGTATCACATTGCATTCTGTCAATGTCTCATTTGAGCCTAATGTTTTATTCAATATCACATGTATAGCACTATATAAAAGTAATGATTCTAAGAGATGAGCAAAGCTAAAGCATTTTTGAAATTTACAATGGATGTTATTTTATCTTTATTTCATAACTTACATAATACAAATTGGTAGACTAATTCTATTTTTACTACTGACTAGTTTGATTTCTATTTTTTTGAAACAACTTATACTTCTGGATAAGTTTTGTGAAAGTATGCTAAATGAGTCAGAGAAATGTCTAATTTTGTCACTGAATCCCAAAATACACCATTATTCTTAATATCAAAAGTATCTCTAGGTTTTCCATGGGAAATGTTTAAAAAATTATGAAATGAATAAGGCATTTATTTTGGGCCAGTTCACTTTTGGCCCAAAGAAATTATGAAAATTAATAGTTGGCAATTTTTTTTTGATAGGTGACGTAAATTGAGAGAATAATTTAGAAGAGATTTCAATGATGCTTACAGATAATTTATTAATTTAAATTGTATAGTTAAATATTTCAGGTTTTCTTCATCTTTTTCTTACTGACTAAAAAGTGCAAAGAACAAAATTATGTGTCAGAAACAGATCTAATTTCTTTGTTTCTTGTACCAATTCTCCTAATTTCTTCCCTTTCATTATGACTTGATTTTTCTACTAAACCACAAAAAGGTTTGTTATTGGACATGCTTTACATCTCCGTTTGTTATTAATACTATTGTTATTATATTTCTTAGGTTATGTAAGAATTGTAGAAATACCACAGTGAAGCAGGACTATACTCTGTCCAGTGCAATACTTTAGCCTCTGGTAGTGACAGTAGTAGTTCATTCCATGCATTCATAGTCATAGAATCATAGAATGGTTTGTGTTAAAAGGGACGTCTGAAGATCATCTAGTCCATCACCCTGTCACAGACAGGCACACCTCCCACTAGACCATGTTGCTCAAAGACCCATCCAGCCTTACCTGGAACTCTTCCAGGGACAGGGCATCCACAACTTCTCTGGGCAACCTGTTCCAGTGCCTCATCATTCTCACGGTATAGAACTTCTTCTTTATGTCCAGTCTAAACTTACCTTCTTTCAGTTTAATAATATTACCCTTTGTGCTGTCACTACAGGCCTTGGTAAAAAGTCTTTCTCCATCTTTTCTGTAAGCCCGTTTTATACAAAAGTAGGCCACACTGAGGTCTCCTCAAAGCCTTATTTCCTCCAGGCTGACAACCCCAATGCTAACATATTTTCACAGGAGAATTATTCCAGCCCTCTGACTCTTTTTGTGGCCCTCCTCTGAATCTAGTCAGAACTAGAGGCAGCACTTTGCCTTCACCTGTTGAACTTCATGAACTTCTCATGGGTCCACTGATCAAGCCTGTCAAGGTCCCTCTGGAGGGTTCTCCTTCCCTTTGGCAAATCAACCACACCACTAGTTTGGTGGCTTGGTGTCATCCTCAAAGCTGCTTACTCATTGCTACTGTCTATGTCATTTAAGAAGATCTTAAACAGCACTGTCACCCATATGGATCATTGAGCACTCATTTCTGGTTTCCACTTGGACATTGAAGCACTGACTGCAATTATTTGAAAGCTCCTTTCCAACCAGCTTTTTATCCATCCAACAGTCCTTCTGTCAAACCCATCTCTCCAATGCTGCAGACAGAATGTTGAATGGGACCTTTTCAAAAGTCTTACAGAAGTCTAGGTGGACTACCTCAGTTGCTCTTCCTTTGTTCAGTGATGCAGTTACTCCATTGTAGATGGTCACCAGATCAGTCAGGCATGATTTTTCCTTTGTGAAGCATATTGGCTGTCTACAATCACCTCACTATCTTCCATATGTTTAGACATGTCTTCCAAGATGATCTGCTCAATCACCTTATTGGGAATGATCTGGTCAGTAGCTCCCAGGGTCCTCCTCTTTACCCTTTTTAAAAATTGACGTGATGTGTCCCTTTTTCCAGTCCCTAAGGATTTCACCTGACTGCAACTATTTTTTGGATATGATAGAGAGCAGCTTAGCAACTTTGTGTTCGAGGTCCCTCATGATTCTGGGATGCATCTGATCTTGGGGTGGATTCGTTGCCTACTTCTCAGCACCAACATTCACACAATTAAGGATCTTAGAAGACATGTTCCCACCTATACTCTTCAGTATCCATTTACCATTTTGTCTTAAGTTTGTTTCACTGTCTTGTGAATCCGCGGATACTGTTTACCTCAGTAACCTTCTGTGGCAACAGATTTCTGAAGTTTACTATTGTTTTTATAATAATCGGTTTTTAAATTAGCTCTTCCTCTTTCAAACAGATATCTCCCTCCTCTTGCCCTCTTGTTAACGAGTAACTGCTCTCTTTATCTTATGCTTCACCTTCTTGGCTCAGACCACAGCCAGTCTCTGTCTTTGCCTCCTCAATAGCTGACCTGCAACCTTTTTGGTGTCATTTCTTTAAGCTCTATTAACTCTCTCATTTTAATGCTCTCTACCTTTTCTACTTCCTTTTTACCTTCATGGAAATGCAGAGAAAACAGCTGCATAAAGTAGTCACAATAAGAACATACCAAGATTTTATATAACACCAAAATGACAGCCTCTATCCTGTTCTTGTTACACCTTCTGATTGTGATGACCATTTTCTTGACTTTTGTGAATGCCACTATGCAGAAATTACAGATTTCAGAAAGCTGTCAATGATAATTCCAAGATATCCCTACTAACTTAAAACTGTCATTCCAAAATCAGCATCCAAAGTGCAGTTTTGATTATTTTTTCTCTAGAAATTTTACGTGTATCTACACTGATATCTATCATCATTTAGCTTTCTCACTCAATGTTGTGAGGTCCAATGTGTTGAGGACTTTCTGCCAGCAGCAAGGCATCTGGCTACCCAAGACAGCTCAGTTCTAATGGCCTCCAAAACCTTAGAGATCACAGAAAGTCATTAACCAAAATTTATTCCCGCTACAAAACCACTGGCATTCACCAGAATATTACATGATGTCAGTGTTCTCTAATCTGTGCAATGACCACTAAAAACTCTGCTTTGTGATTTATTCCTTACCTGCTTACAGTCTATAAAAGAGAGAATTCCTCCAATCTTAAAATAATTCAGTTTCTCTAAAAATATTCATCTGGCAACAAAAAAATCAAGGGTATTAAAAATCTGAATGTGTTATGATCACTGGATAGTGTTTATTCACATGTTGCTTAACAACTTTCCAAACCTCTATCAAGCCATTGTAGCAGCCATTCCCATTTTAGGAACTGTGCTGACTCTTTATCACCAGACTGCACTCACCTATACAATCAGTGGCCTTTTCCTTTACTACAGACCCTTTGATGGGCTGAAGTCAGAGGTGTTTATTTCTAGTTCTCAGGTGCTCTCTAGAGCCCTTCTGGCAGGTGCAAGTGACTTCAGTTTTCATCTAGCATCCTCTAACAAGTGGCTTTTGCAACAAGTAATTTACACTCCTTAGCGAGGAACTTGACAATTTCATGTTTGAGTTCCTTCTAGTTTCTTAAGTTAATGCCATCCTATTCCAGCATCCAACTCCTCTGTTTGGTCTAATCAATCTATAATTTTCCTCCCAAAGACTGGGGCAAATGGAGAAATCTTTCCAAAGTTTTCACAAGCAAAGTCTGGTAGAAAGAATGACCTGAGCTTCTTTTCTACTATAATATCAGTGTTCGGTACCCCTTTCACACAGTTTTCACCAAGTACTGCTATTGATTCCCTAGGTGAACACCTTCCTTATGTATTAAATATTTTGCTGTCACCTTACCCCCTCATCCCCGACTACCCCTTTCTTCTTCCCAGGAATTCTCTATGTTTGGGAATGGAGGTGCAGTCAGTTCATAACATGTTCTCTGCTGCTCCTTCTACCAGGTATAGTCCTTCAGGAACAACCACTTCCCCTGACAGGGCCACAGGCCCTGACAGAAAACTAGTTTTAGTGCAGGCTTCCCTCAGAGTCACAGATTCTTTATATGAGACTATTTGACCAGATAATTTTCTTGTATTTTTGAAATGTTTACATCTGGATTGCCAGCAATCTTTTAGTGTAGCTGTTCTTTGGAAACAAAAATGTTTTCTATTTTGATGAGAATGTTTTCTGTCAGCATATACTTGAACAATATCTTATATTGTTCAAATTTCCATTTCTCTTCAGTCTGTATTTCCCCTTGTAGGAATGTAGCCATTTGAGTCAATAATCATTATTTGTGTTAATAATACTAATATACAGATATACATGTTTCATAAATCTATTATTTCAATTAAGAGGATGGACATTCTTGAGGTCCTGAGGCCCTTGCAAAATGTAGAAGAAATATTATCCAAAAGTTTGTACTTAAGAAGAATGCTAGGGAGGGGGATGAGAAGCAGGAGAGAGAAAACATAGCTGCACTTTTGAAATAATTCTATGTTCCTTCCATCCCATTAATTCCTTAAATTATTTTTTCATTCATTTTTCCCATGACACATTCATCACTTTCAAAAAGCCAGAGTCCAAATGAACCAGATGTGCTGAACGTGCAAATAACTGAAAAATAGGTTTCCCTGGAAACCAGATTAAAACCTTCAAAACAGCTCCACCTCCTGCTCAGCTTCCCTATCTCTTTTAGCAGTTCAGTAATAGCAAATCAAGACACTCGTACCCAGATTGTGCCCTCCACTTACATGAGCAGGGGGTAACCAATTCAGGCAGGATTCAGAAAGGGGAGACTTCCATTTCAGTATTTTTTCACAGTTTTTTTCTCTGTAAATCTGTAACTCTTCTGTAATAGCAGCACATGCAATGGGTAGGATAGGCATTTTTGCAGATGGTATCAGAAAACAGCTGCCTTTCACATTGTCCCTTGGCAATCCCATGGTTAACTCTGTAGAATATCTACTAGAAGGCCACTCCAATTAGCACTCATTTATCTGGAATCCTTTCCCCGGAACTTTACATTGCTGTTGCAAGGCATTTTGAAATTCAGATGGGAACTAAATGACTAACCAGAAAATTCACCTACCATCATCTGCTAGCTCTTCTCCCACATATTCTGCACTGTTCTGCAGATGCCAGAGGTGTGGGAATGAAGGCAAACCTCTTTCCTTGACTGCATCCTGCCTCTTTCCATGATTCTCAGAAGTTTATGTGCCTGACTGGCCTTGGTCTTTGCCAAATAAAACTCCTAGTACAGTACCTCTGGTACAAATGCGTTGCTGGAACACTTTAGCATAACTTCGACCCTTTGTGCTCGTTCATGTAACACCAATGCAAAGGGAATAATACAGCCCCAGTGGATGCTCTACATTAAGTGGCTCTGTACTCAAGAATCCCTTCCCTTAATATAATGATCTTTCCTGACCTTGCAAATCTTGAATTTTACAAACCAATAGTACAGCAGTGTAACTAGGGAAATGTTGCAGTTACAATAAAGTTCAATAAAAATTTTCATCACATTGTGAAGCAATCATGACTTACCCTTAGAATGAGGAGAGGAGACCCTTTGATGCATTGCTCCTGTTTTCTTTCCTCATCTGATCAGGGAGAGGTGGAATAAATCACTGTGCTTCCACCCAGACTAGAATAAATTTCTGAAGGGAGAGCTGAGTGAAGAACACTTATTAAAAATTGTTAACTGAAATGAACACAAGACAACAAACAACAGAAGTATCTTGCCCTGTTAATGAGATGCTGCTATCTGGATTAGTCCGTATTTGCTGAGTTTCTAATTAGTTTTCATTTTATTAACATGCTAATGTTAATATGATGCATTACTTTCAGTTGTGCAGGCACAAAGCCAGTTTTTAGGAAACTGGACTTCCAGAAAACAAAAGCAGAGAATCAATGAATAAGTAATTTACAAAACTACTCAGCCTAACTCTACACCACAGAGACAGTTTATAATCCCCTTTTTTTTCAGTATGCCACTATAATTAACAATGTGCATATGATTGGCATTAGCAGTGATTTCCTCTGGAAGCTGAAACTTAGTTTTTATTCTGATCTTCCTTCTGGTAGAAGCAAATATTTTACCTGACTGTTTCAGCAGAGGTTTATCCTTTGAATACAAACACAAGACTGAGTATCTGATACAGCATAGGATGAATGAAACACAGAGACCCCATTTCTCCCGTCCCTTAGAAAATAAATAAACACCTACAAAAATACATACTTTGTGGGGAGTAAGTTCTGGTTCATCAGAATGTAAAGCACCTCGTTTAGTCAACAGTAGTAATATTGCTTGGACTTAGGGAACATTCTTATTGATTCATGAATATTCCAAGGGGATAGATTAATCTGTTGTGAACCATACAGCTCCGATGAAATGGCTGTTTAACATGCTAAAGTGCCAAATTCATCTCCTTGTTGTACAAAAGAACTTCCTATAATAAAGACTCTTTGCAATAGCAATAAGGCATCTCTGTGGGGAATGTTTATTATGAAGTGTTTGCATTTTGAGATAGACATTTTGTCATGTATTACACAGCTATCTAAGGATACGAGTGTATGGCAATATCCTCCATTCAACTATATAGGTTAATTATTACTTGGGATGTTCTATCTATACATTTATCCAAGGATAAATAAGTAATGCATTTATTAACTTCATAATCTTCATGACTTTTATGGTGTTTCACATCTTCTGTCAGTGTACACAAAAACTGGGCAGATGGTCCACCACACATACTAAGGTAGATAGGCTGGTAGATCAATAGGTGGGTAGACAGAATTCAGTACAGGTAGAAAAACTGAGTTGTAGCTATCAGAACTTTTACAGAGAAATCTGTGCCTTGTATGAGACAATAAACACAACTTGTCCTGATGGCCCAGAGCTCTGAGGACTAGACAGCCTTATTCAGTTGCTCACAGTGCTCACCCAAGCCTGTATTCTAGCACAGAGCAGATCTGACCTTCCTGGTCCCCAGTGATCTGGCAGGCTCAAGTGACTCATATGAAATGGTACCTTTATTCTGGTTCTGTACCCTGACCGCAGCTACCCTCCAGTAACAGCTGTGCTTTTGCAGACACTTTGTTCCATGGGTTAGCAATCTGTAAGCCTCCAGGTTTGCTAGCTGTAGAGCACTCCCATATAGTTTTCTACATGAA
Organism: Edolisoma coerulescens; assembly: GCA_013397115.1. NCBI lineage: Eukaryota > Metazoa > Chordata > Aves > Passeriformes > Campephagidae > Edolisoma > Edolisoma coerulescens. The sequence continues at coordinate 579,467 of VWZW01005251.1, read as the reverse complement.
CTTGTATGTAGCAGTTTGAATAGTGCATGCCTGTGCATGTCATAATCTCTACAACCTGATACCAATTTCTGTACAGTGACAATGGCCATACTTGGCCATAATGCTATTCAATCATCGTAATTTTACTAGCAAATTATCCATGAAGGATACAGACATAAATTTGAATGTTGCTCTGTGAAATAAATTGTGTATGAAGGCTTAAAATAAAATCATACAAATGTTTCTAGTTTTGTAGGTGGAAAACTATCTACCTGCTTATTCAATTTGCATACCTCAACAACATTGCATTTTCGTTCTTTCTTTCTTTTTTTCATTCTTTCTTTCTTTCTTTCTTTCTTTCTTTCTTTCTTTCTTTCTTTCTTTCTTTCTTTCTTCCTTTCTTTCTTTCTTCCTTTCTTTCTTTCTTTCTTTCTCTCTAATTTTAGCCATTCATTATGTTCTACATTAGAAATTGAGAGTTTTGTGTCTTATCTACTTGCCTTTGGCAGCACAGCCTCAAATTGTGTACGCCATAAATATTTAATGTGATGATTACATAGAATACTAAGGAAACAGAGAGCAGATGTATATAAATGTCACCAGCAAGAAGAAGACAGATCACAGTAAAAGCCTAAAAAGTGCTGAGTATTAGCAGAAGGTCTATGTGAAATATGTGTATTATGGAATAGTTAGCTTGCTTCCTATTTAACAATACTGATAGCACTATGTATCTACTCAAGTTTCCAAACACAAAAGTTGAAATAACTGAGCCTGCTTATAAACTGATATATAGAGGCAACCTTTGCATGCTCTGCAGATGCTGACATAGTTTTACTGGTGAGAAGGAATTTTTGGGCCACAATCTCCGGAATAGTTTCCTTTAATTCCCACTGAAAATGGTGTCCTTAACGCATCAAAGCTGGAAACAGGAAAATGCACATCTTTAAAAAACACCAGAGGGAAGATCTAGGCAACTGTAAGTCAGCCTCATCTCAATCCACAGGAGTATAATGGAGCAAGTTCTCTGGGCTTTGTTCAGCTTTAGGAAGAGCTGTCTAACTCCCTAATGAGAGGATTAAGAGAAGATGAGACAAACTCTTCCCAGAGATGTGCAAAGATAAGACACAGCAGACACAGGCTGCAATATAGGAAACTTTTTAACTTTTTTTTTTTTTTAAACCGATTGCTCAAACACTTGAACAGGTTAATCAAATATTGGAAAAGGATGATCACAGGTTTTTTTTATAATTCTATCTCCATATAGATATTCAAAACATGACTGAATGAGTAACCTGAGGACCTGCACATCCTTCTATTATTCAGCAGAAGTCCCTTCGTGTATCATTCATTATATGACTGTAATTCTGGGATTTCCACAGGATATTGGAAAGTTAAGAACTAGAAGGTTATTTGCCTCTCTCTTGTGTAGAGTACAATGTAAAACTTCAGAAACATGATTTATGAGATTTTAAAAAATGTTTGCCCTGTTGAAAATATTAAGCCTATAGAATTGAGCTACTCTAATAACAAACACAATTTCTTATACTAAGCATAATAATGAGTACAAAGCGGTTTGAGAACATGGAAAAACACCTAGGTAGCCCTAGTGCTCCCTTGCTAAATGTCTTATAAATTGCTGAAAAATAGAATGATAAATTGTTGAAGAGTTAGTGGAATAAGATGGAATTGCAAGCAATAGTACCGAGCAAGGTAATTCAATGAAGTGCTTTCCACATTTATCATTGCTGTGTTCCCAGAGTCCCACACCAAGTCACTTTGGCTCAATAATTTACTTTATTGCTAGAGACTTTATTGATCATATTTCACACTGTACTAACCTAGCACTCTATGTTTTGTCCTACTGTCATGTGTTGTCTTACTGTACAGATTCAGAACTGCTAAGGGTCACAGTGCTAAACATTGTGGAGACACACATGATCCCTGCAAGGCTGGCTTCCCCTGCAAGGCTGGCTTCCCATGCAAGGCTGACTTCCCAGAGAGGCAGTCTCTGGAAATGTTGGATGATTCGCGGGTGGTTTGGAGAAGCTCCTCTCACCATTCAGTGTTCACTACTGTCCTGCCAGCCCAGCACCATGCATGTTATAATGTTGTGTCTGCAGGAGAAAGGGAGTGGGGAGGCATTAGCAGGGAGAAGGCTATATCAGGGACTATGGTATTCGCTCGTGTGCAATTCTAGCACATGTAATTGCACCTCATCAGAGAAAACTGCATTGGAGACCAGAAATAATGTACCTTGGCACACTGGGGCATAGACATCTTAGAGCCTATCTCCAGAAAATGTCACAAAGCACCATCTTGCCCTTCTAACAGGCATACAACACTATTTATCTTAGTGATTTCCGTTTTCTAAATTTTTTCTTTCTCTTTGCACACACACTGTCTTCTACACTGCACTCTTTTCTTGGACCATTTTCATACAAGTTTGCAGTTGTATATGTGGGTGATACTGTAATCATTACAGTCTGGTATTATATCTCATTTCTGGAATCTCAGGTTCCTTCTTGAAACAGACTCCTTCACAAACAAAATATCTACTATGCTGCACAGCCTTTTGGCAACTACCTACTTGTGTCCTCTATACATACCCAAATTTCTGAAAACCTCAAACACCCTTTTATCAAATGGGTGTTACTCTAACCTGGAAAGGGTGCTTGAAACTTCAAAAGACATTTCTCTATTAGACTGATAAAGAGACTGACCTAGAGAAATAATTTTTTCCAGGTGTTTATTTAACTGGTCAAATGAGAATCTTTTAGAAGCAAGTTTATTCAGTCCATTCAGTGTAAGAGTAATCAGATTTGTAAACTAACAGTGAGTATTTTTAGAATAATAAAAAATGGAGACCAAAAAGAGATGGAAGGATGGTCTTTGAAATAAGGTGTAACTTATGTTGTTTAAAGAGTTTGTTTTAAGGTAAGGAGTATTACCACAGAAAACTTGAAATATTTAGAAAAGAGAAAATAATTTCTTTCTCCATGATAGCTCATCACTTCGAAAAAAACATATGATGAATACTCCATCAACATTTCTTACTTTTCAGTGAGTTAAGATTCCCTGACAAAAACATTAATTAGAACTAATTCCAGAGAGTTAGGTGCATCCCATATTCCGAAAGAAATAGTCACACAGATACACTGCTTGTAAAGGAATGCATTGGCACTGGTTTACACAATATAACTCTACAGAACTTAAGCATTGGTGAAAAGGCATTGAACTTAATATTCATAGAATATATTCATATTGAAGAACCCTTGTTTTTTTCCCCAAATTTTGTCTGTCTTCACAGTAAATACCTTATATGGTTTTCAGATATGACATATACAGCTACTTCTGTGTTTCTGATACTGCTTTAACGGTTTGCATAGTTCTTAAATATCCTGTACACACCTAGATAACTACTTTATTCGACATCAAGGTTTCTTTATTACTCCCACCCACTTAGAAAACCCATTCAGAAATTGTTCTGAGCATTATATACTTATCTGTATCAACATGAGTAAATGCATTTCATCTGCATGCATTTCTGAAGCAGTAGGACAAGAAACAAGTTTCCACATAACTATAAAGGAAAATATAGGGACTGTTTTAATGATTTCTTACCAGTATTGCTCTTCCTACCAATGCAATCAGATCAAGACCATGTATCTTTCAAACTGAAGTCACAAAATGCAGCCCTTCAGATCTAATTCTATTATTTTAGATGGCTTTAATAAGTTACAGAGAATATTATGACAATATCTTCTTTAACAGAAAGCAACCTTTTTGCTGAAATTGCTTTAACAATCATAAGAAAAAAACTGTTCCACTGTGATTCTTCCAAGCCACTGTATTAGAACAAATTCAACCCATTCTAATTGGGTGACATCAGGCAGCAGTGAAAATGCAATTTGTTGTGAAATCTGTTTTTGCATTTTGCTGTTAGAAGCCCAGCATTCAACCCGTTCACAGCTCTCTGTTGGACCTTATCAAAGAACATGCTGGCTGGAGGGCATCAGCAGCACTGATCACTCAAAGGGAAACAGAACAGCTGTGTTCCTGACAGCTGGAGCAAGCATGACGTCCATCAGCAACTAACGGGAATATCTAAAACTGTTCTCCTTAGCAGGGTGCCCACAAATCCAGTTATGTTGCAAATTAGAGTTCTCAGCCACCGTCAATTTCAACCATTATTTTTTAGTAGATGATAAACATTTCTTTATACATCTGTGTATTTTTTTGTCATTCTGTTATTCATCATCCATAAAGTAGCTTTAGGTAAGAATTATAAGAGGATTAGCTGTTTCAGGGCTCAAGTTCTAAGAATTCTCCTATGCAGATGCACTTCAGAAGCTCACGCTGCAAACATACACAGAAATCTCACATAAGAAATACATTCTCAGATCATATATTTAAGCCTAAAAAGAGCTGCTAATAAGGTGTATGACCTGCTCCTGAATTATATCTGCTTTTTTTTTTGTTATCCTGATACTGATATCTGAGCTTGAAAAACAGTGTATTTATTGTTATCAATTTACAAAATTCAAAGTATATCTGATTTTTATGTTCAGTAGTCATGCCTATATTAACCCAGCACTGCTTATCTGACAAAGTAACCCATACCATAGAATCTTCTTTTGGACCGTTCACTAGATAGAGAGATAACATGAAGTTAAAAAAAAGAGCAGTGCATGTTTGATGTTAGCAGTTCTGGTCACTTTCACACTTCCTGTTTGTCCCTTTGAATTGTAATTAGGCTTCACTTTAATGGCCTTTTATAGCATTTGCTCCTTATGTGAGAGAGGCTTGTTGGCTAGTTAACCTGCTGTTCTATTAAAGCACACATGATTGCTTAAATAAAAGAAGCTGATAGCTCATTTAGCTTTACTTCAGTTTCTTGCTTTTACATATTTTAGTTTTAAAAATTGTAACCCATTCTTTAAGGCATTATTATTATCTGAGGTGGATTATATCATTACAGATGTAGATTCTATAAAATCAGTCCAAACTGTGAAGTTCAAAACAGCTTTAAATCATTGCCTTATGGTCAAGAAGCTACTAGCATGCTGGGCACTGTCTTATTCTTTCGGGACAGAGGTTGCTTTTGAATAAGCAGATATTATATTTGGTACAATGAGTTTTAAGCTGGACCATGTATCTCTATATGAATATGAACAACAAAGATATATCTCACAAGTTGTGTTCAGACTCCCAGCCTTCCGGTTTGCCCTTCACAGGTTCTTTCTATGGTGAAAACTCCCTGTTGTCAATCTCCTAAAGCAGAGATGTACATAGATCTTCAAATATGTCCCACTCAAAAGAAAACAAACTCTTAAATTATAGTTATGTCCAGTTTCTCAATAACGGCATACTCCTATGCATACTCCTACTCAGAAAAATGCTTAAATGCTGTGACTAAAATTTTGCCCAGAGAAAATAAAATAGCAATGCATTGATGAATGACTCTTCCTTCAGTTACTAAATTTGCATTTGCAATCAAGGTATTAAAGAACTGACAATTAAACAATCAGTACTGAAAAACCTAAACAATGAAAATAAAAAAATAAAAATAATTAATCAGATATTGTGATTCTGCAAATACCTCACCCAGACATGTTTCTGTATTAGCATGATAGTGAGAAAGTTCATGGGAAAATCATCCAGACTGCTGAATTGCTGCACAAAGCAGTGAATTAACATATAAGTAACTACACAAACCTGTCTGAACTTCTCATTTTTATAGTTATGTATTTGTTATGCAAAGTAAAAATTATCTTGACTGCAGGTGAAATCTAAACATCAATTCTTTACTATACAGACAACTCTTATTTATGCAGGTGTCATGTATACTTCCATGCATTTTAAGAATAATGTCTTTTTCTTATATAAGGACAGACTGTGGTCTTTTCTAATATCTTACCAAGGTGGGCAGGAGAAGTTCCCCTGGTATATCAGTGGGCTGCCACCTACTGACAGTAGTTTGATTTGAGACTCATGCACTGGGACTCTTAACCTAAAAAACACAGGGGGGATACAGGAACCAGAAAAATGTAGGACTTTACAGTTCCCAGAGGGGTTTTTTCTCACTTTCAAGAGATACAGCACACTGTCTTGTAAAGATGCCTCCCAAAAATTGTCTAAATTGCCTCTTGATGCAGCACTGCACTGTGCTGGACCTAGCTCAGAGCTATGACTAAATGCAGTAATCTAGCTTTTACAGCTGTGGTATGATGGACAGGGAGGGAAGATGCCTTAATTAACTGTGTTTACTTATGTACAGGACATGAAACTCAAAAAAAAAGCCTGAAAATAATTTGAAAACAACAAGACTAACTGCTCCTACCTGCTCTTTTTCAGCTAAAACAGGTTTTCCATGGAATTCAGGATTTCCTTTTAAATAAGTGATTTATAATCTCAGTAATTCTTGTTTACTGTAAGCAAAACAGCAGATTAGTAATGTGTTAAATATGAGTTATTAAATTCCCATTAGACTAAATTGCCATCCTCAGAGATATAGAAAACTGCTCCAAATTAATTTGTGTCTTTCAATAGCTGTATTTCATCTATTTGTAAAAACACTATTAATTTTAAGGTTTGTGCTACAGCATCTTCCTTGGTCTTTAAAATAAAACCAAGACTGTTAGGTCAGATTATATGCCCTATCCTCTTCAGTAAAGCTTTGTTGCAAAATTAAATGATAAAATAAAATGCTCCTTTAAGAGTCTTTTCCATCCAGAATAAGATGCAGTTAATTTTGAGGGTTCTTTGGCTGAAATCTAGCATGAAATAATCTTTATACTTCACCTATCTATTTAGACATTAATGGACCAGGTGATAGTCTAGCACCCTCCAGAGATGTTTTTCTAATGATGTCCCGACTCTTTTTTCAATTGCATCTTGCCTAGAAAGGAAACACTGTTTCCAGACATTTTTAAAAGCCCATTTTTCAAATCCACAACATTGTGAAGAAAATACACACCTTTTATTTCTTGCTGCCTGCTCTAAATATCAATGAATGAGCTGAAAATCTTATTGTAGTAAATATTGCCATCTCTTCAACTTGAATGGACTTAACTTCCTTTTACTGGGTTATGAAGATAGTTCCCTTGAAGTTCTTCATAGAAACAAGAACCTCTGGGATGATGATAGACTGTTTCCTCCTTTGAAGTGAGTGGTCTGAAACGTGGGGTATGACTTCACAGAGCAACAGTTCCATAGTAACTCCTACAGTTAAAAAATATAGGGAGATAACACATACTAGAAATCAATATTCAGAGGAAACATTAGAGCACGTGTATATGTATGTGTATGTGTGTGCTGAAAATTATATGCAGTTTATCATGAGCACCCTATTTAAACAGGTCACTGTCTACTGAATAATTTTTATTTATAGTAAAATGCATTTCTTAAAGAGCTATTGCTGTAAGTTGTTGGTGGCATCTCTTGAAACCTATTTTTCCATTTAAACCACACACTTCAAAATCCTTACATACAATGTGTGATGCACATTTTCTAGTACTTTGTATTTTTTTAAGCATTTTTGTACCTTTTTAACATCTAAAGTAAAATATGCAAGTCAAAAATTTCCTTTTATTTGTCAAAGTTAGGAACATTATGTAAACAATGAAGCCCTTACAATTTTTTTTTTCTTAAACAGTAAAGACCATGCACTTGGTTGGTTATATTTTACTCCGATTTATCAACAAGTGCTGAAATGTACTTAAGATGTCTTGGTGGATGAGAGCAAGACTAGCAATAAAATATAGCCTTCTGCACTTTGAATAATCCTACACAATGAAGGGCCAAATTGTCTAAATGTGTAATTGCATTGTTTTACTTGAAGAACCTATGTAATACAGCAGTATTAATCTCTAAATGATATTAGTTTTCCATAGCTTATCACCATCATTTTGTAGAACACTAATTAAATTTGAAAGCCTTCTTAAGAAGAGCTTTGCTGAAGATAAATCATAAGCCAAAACAAGTGAAAAAAAAGGTACTGAAAATCTGCCAGTTGCCTAATGCCCTTAGTCTCTGCACTCTACTTAGCAATGTACTAATCCTCAGCCTATAGCTTGCTCCATTTTCATGGTTCTAAACGCATGCGAATGCCATAATTAATGTGTTCTTTGGGCTGCACTTGTTGACTTAAGAAACACTAACTTGTATGTTTTGCTGAATCAGCATCTTTTTCAGCTTTGGTAGTACAGGACACATATCTCCAATGCAATTTTTCTCTTAACTTTGCTTTTGGTTTTGTAAACAGCAAGTCAAACTGCTACCGTCCCACCAGTGCTCCAATTTCTCAGAACATAAACTTTTGCTTCTTCTTACATAGCTTTTAATAGACATAGAATACTGATGATGCTTAAACATCATCTAGTTCTAAGCCCTGTGCCATGGGTAGGGACATGTTCCACTCAATAGATTGCTTAAAGCTCCATCCAGCCTGACCTTGACTGCTTCCAGGGATGGGGAATCTAGAGCTTCTCTGGGCAACCTGTTCTAGCACCTCACCACCCTCACAGTAGAGAATTTCTCCCTAATATCTAATCTTATTGTGCCCTCTTTCAATTTAAAGCCATTCCCCATCACTACATGCCCTTGTCAAATGTCCTTCTACAGCCTTTCTGGGGGTCCCTTTATGTACTGGAAGGCTGCTATAAGGCCTCCTCTGAGTTTTCTCCAGCTGAACCCAAATGCTTTCAGGCTGGCTTCATCAGAGGTGCTCCTGCTCTCTGATCTTTACGACTTTCCTCTGGACTCACCTAGTTAAGGAACAGATTTTACTTCTGGGTCTAGTCTAATGCATTTCAAAAGGAAAACAATTTTAGACATAGCCACCATGCTCTATATAAAATCATTCCTATTTCCTATCTCTCCTGGCCACATTTGGTCTTTCCTATTTGCCCGTTTTCTGCAATAAACAAGACTCCATCTTTCATTTTATTGCTATATGCATGGCAGAGTGATGGGAAGGCAGATATCCTCACAGCAATGATGCTTCAGTGCTATCAGTGGTCTTTCCAGGATAAAATATTCCAATTATAAGATCACCCTATAATTTCCTTTCTTTTCTCTGACAAACTGCTACTATTTCTAAAATTTTTAACTTTCCAAATATCTTAAATCAGTTTGCATATGGTATAAGAACTAGGATACATGGCACTCCATATTGAAAAATAGGGTGCTATTGAACTATAGCACTTTTTAATCACTGTATAATCTGCTTAGCTACCATGTATGAATGAGATAAATTGAGGGTTGAACTTCTTTCTAGCCTGCAAAAGCATAACAATTTGTCTCTTGCAGACATATAAGCACTAAAAATGAAAAATGAGCAGATACACGAATCTCGATTCTCCACTTGTATAGTACATGCCTGTTGCTGCCTGGAGGAATTTGCATCCCAGTGGAGAACAGAGTGGAAAAGTTTCTACGAAGAGACCCCCTCCTCTATTCTTAGTGTCACCATTTCACTTTTCACACAGTACTTTATGAAATGACAACACAGAAGCAGGCCATGAATTAAAGGCAGTATTAAAGTGTAGTTTCAGGAAATGCTGCTTTCAGTATCTTTTTTTTTGACGCAACAATGAGCAAAGGACATCCACATATATCCTACAGATCCAAATTTGAAGTACAAATTTGTATTTTTTAATTGTTTTTAACACTGCCAGTATCAAGAAAAAAATAACAATTTTTTGTATGTATGAATATAATGATTTAGATTTAAATTCGTTAAAAGTGTGAAATAAATACAATTTAAATGTTTAGGTCTAAATTTATGTCTAAAAAATCCATGTTCAATTTTGCCTTGAGTATGTATCTTTCACATTGCAGCAGCCCTTGTGAAACTGTTGATGAGCCTAATTTTCTCTTTCGCCACTCTGAATGCACCCAATTATAAGCAGACTACCACAAAATACTGCACCAGACAAGAAGAATTAGGTTGTGATTTGCAAAGACTTTAGAAGAAAAGTTTGATAGATATTATAGAGAAGCTATTGGAGTTAAGAACTAAATCAGCTGGAGCACTGGCTGTCTGGAAAGCCACTGAGACACCAGATTCCATTAGGCTTGTGGGAGAGCACTTGTCCTGGCTTCAGCCAATGACAGCTGCATTTTCTGCAGTAGCCATGATGGGACAGAGCTTGGGGCAGTGTGGGCATGGCCACAACCCTAATATTGTTCGAGACCATCTTATGTCATTGGCAAGGATGAGGGAAAGGGACTCCCTCGCTGACTTCTGGGGTAGGAGGCATGTCTTCTCCAGTCAGGAAAACATGGCTGCACTCAGGTTGGGTCACGTTCTGCAATGAGCATTTTTGCATGTGAATCATTCTCTCTTTTCGTATACTTTTATTATTAATATCGTTGCCCTTACTGTTCGTTTTCTTATTGCTGTTTCCAATAAATTGTTCTTAACATGTGATTTTTACATTTTGTGCCTCCAGTTCCCAACTCCATCCACAGAGCAGGAAGTGGGAGGGGAAGGCAGGGGGAGCAAGTCAGAGGTGTCTGGTTTGGGAGAGTCTTGTGGGTAGGGGGCACTAAACTGGGTAGTGGGCACTAAACTGGGTAGTGCCATTCCTAAACCATGACAGGACTATACCTACACAAGATACAGGATTTCATTCTTGTGTTCGGGTATCTGAAATTTACTTGCAGAAAGTGTGTTAGAGTATTTATGTTCCCTCCATGATCCTAAGCTATTTGAAGCTGTTTTATCTGCTAAGGTGCTTGACTTTGACTGTGCCTAACATATTGGCATGCTGAAAATTGTGTTAGATATTTATTTATCTGCTTCTTTAGGTACCTAAATACCTTTTGAAAATATGACCTCATGAACTCCACAACTATTAGGCTTTGACTGTCTGTTACTACTACTCCCAAATCATGTGAAAGAGAGGATAGATTACTACCAATCCTAGGAATTCCTATGGGAATGTTAAATGCCTTGAGTCAGGTTATTAAATGCATGTACAGTAACTGCTTGCTGCTCCTGGCTTTCATTTGGGAAAAGCTTTTGTCATTATCTTTGTCACTCAGCAGCTGGAACCTCACAGCCTTGAAAATGTCCTCACACTTTGAAAAAACAGGAACCATGTTGTACCTTAAAAGACTGAATACTGGCATTGTACAAGTTTAATCAGGTTTTATACACATCTGGCCTCTGCAATACAGCCTGTCTGAGGAAAGTATGCATTCTGTCACTTCCTATTGATAAGGAGATAAATAGAAACAGGACAAATCCACTGGATATCCGTGCTCAAGCATTAGGCTAAAGGAAAAATAAATCCCTGCAGCATTTAATTTCCAGATTTTTTTCTATTGATAATACAATCTCAACTAGAAATCTCATAAGCAAATATTGCTGTTTTCAGTTAGATTATTATTGGACATGTTCCCTGGGAAAAATCACATCTTTGAGGCAGTAAAAGTATTCTTCTATTTTAACAAATGAAGTTTCAACTTCAGTTAAATAAATGTGACTATGTTTTGATGCTTGATAGCTTCAGATTTTAGCATAAATCAAGCTAGAAGAGACCCAGGTCTCTAGTCCAACCTCTTGTCCAGAGAAGAGCCAGCTCTGGGCTCAGACCATGATGCTTGACGCTTCACCCAGCTGGGGCATGAAACTCCCCAAAGCCAGAGACAGTCCAGCCTCCTTGAGCTTCTGGCTAAAATCTGCTCCTTATCTCCAGCCTGGGTGGGACTCCAGCTCTTGTCACTGCCTTTCACCCTCTTTGCATGTGCCACTGTGGAGAGCCCATCTGCATCTCTTCCACTCCCTTCCAGTGTTACTCGAGATGCCACTGGGCACCCCCAAAACTGTCCCTCTTCCCAACAGAAAGGCCCAGTACTGCAGCCTCTCCTTGCATGGCTAGGGCTTCGGTCCCACCTTGGTGGCTTCTGCTCATTTAATTCTGGTTTATCTATATTTTTCTTGCATTGGAGCCCAAAAATGAACACTGTATCTACATGTGATACAGCAAGCACTGAATAAAGGGTGATTCTTCTGTGCTGTACCCCAGCTCACACCACCTCAGGTGCTGCTATGCCTGCTGGCTGTGGAACAGCTGGCTCCTGCTCAGCTCGCTGTCTAGCAAGGTGCAGGGCCAGCTCCACAAAACTGTTTCTCATCCCTGTAGGGCTGTTGCTGCAGGACTTTGGTTTTAGGCCTTGGCCTCTGAGCGGAATTTCACTTGCAGCACCTTCCTTCCATCTATCCAGGTCAACAGAAGGCAGCCTGGCCCTCAGCTGTGCCAAATGTTTCCCCCTTGCTGTCATCAGCAAACCTAATGAGTGTGCTCTGCATTCTCTCCTCCAGGTTACTGAGACAGATGCTTAACAGAACAAGTCTCAGGCTAGACCCCAGCCTCCAGGCAGAATATGGCCCAGTTAACTATATCCCTGTGAGCCCTACCACCCAACTGGTTGTTTACTGGTTGTCATCACATCCAGATTCTGATCTCCTAACTTCTATCTAACTTGCTGCAGTCAAGGCAAATGACATCTATGTCCACAGATCCAGTCATTGTATCACCAGAGGCAGTGAGACTAAAAATCCATAATGAATCCATCTTGTCCTCTCTAAGTCCCAAAATGTGTCCCAAAAGTGAAGTCAACCCATGTCTACAGTTTCTCCACTTGTTCCCTTTGAACTTCGTACAAAATGCATATAACATTTGCATTTGAAAAGTCATTGGAGAGCCTACCCCCATCTCCTTGACTTAAAAAAGGTGACAGAGAATGGCCTTGCCAAAGATATCACTTCAGTTGTGTCTTAAAAGATTGTCTTGGTGTGAGACAATTTTAAGGGGTGGACACTCTAAAATGAGTTATCCCCCTTTACCAGTTTAACCAGTTTAACCCCCAGTTTAACCAATCCCTTTCCGCCAACAAGAAGAAATGAATACAAGTAGATACAATTTTTAAAAAATTACAGTTAACAAAAAAAATGAAATAGCAACAGGCAAAAAATAACACTAATAGTCACTACTTGCAAAGTTGCTGAAATCTCAGTGACTCCCCAGGAACAAAGAGAACCTCAAAATGGCTGAGGAACATTTCCCAAAGATGGTGTCTTCAATACATGACCGTGTGTGGGGAGACAAAAGGGAAATGGTGGAGAAACCCCTCCCAGCTCAACCTTCCCCCTGGAACAAAACACAGGAAGGCAGGATCTTACAAAGCATTTCTAGTGGCATGTGGGAATTCCCAGGCTGTGTGGGGTCAGAGCTGCCGTTCACTGCTGCCTCCTGCCACCTGCTGGACTCCACTGGTGTTGGTGCTGCTGCCTTGGGTCCTTGCTCCAAAGGGGAGGGAAAAAACGGACTCTTGAGCACTGATATACGGTGGCCGGACCCCAGACTGGCTCTGACTCGGACTCTGCACCATCAATAGGTGTTGCAAAATTCACTCTGCAGCAATTTTTGGTTGTGAAATGCAGCTTCTCGGTTAGTACAGTTGCCAGTAGAGCCAAGAGGGAAAAGAAGCTCTGCTTGTGCCACCTGACTTTAAAAAGACCAGCACCTGCTGCCCCTGCGATTCATTTCTGGGCACAGGGTCTACAAGAGACGGTAACAATTTTTGGGCACAGATGGATATGGAATGCAAAAACATTTTGGGTTACAGATTATCAGATGTAGATCAAACAGATCTGTGAAATTCTCTCAAGTAATCCCCAAAACAGCCTCATCCACTGCTTGCCATTCCCCGCTTTGAACACTTCTAATTAAGCATGGAGGCTTGGGAGACCCTGCTGGTGAAGTCTGACCAAAAGAAGGAAAGAAGGCACAGAACAGCTCAGCCTCGGCTCTGTCTCCTGTCACTAAATCACCTCTACCATTCAGCACTTCCTTGTTCAGACCTTTTCTGCAACTGTAGAATTTCTTACGGGCCTTGATGTTACTGTGACATTTCTCAACCTAGTTGGACTTTAGACTTCGTAGCACCAAACCTTCATATCTGCATAGTGTTTCTAAACTCCTTCTTTCTAGCCTATTCCTTCTTCCAGCTCTTCTATACTGTCTTTTTACCTTGGAGTTTTGTCATGAGTTCCCTGCTTAGCCAACCTAGCTTCCATTATGTGTACTTGTCTCTCTAGGTACCATGGTGGGCTGTTCTCACACTTGGTGGTGCTCTCCTTAAAGGCCTGCCAACTTTTCTAAGTGACTTTGTTTTTCAGTGCTATCTACCCTGGATGCCCATTTACCAAATCTGCTAAAATCTACTTCTGTTATGAGTCAAAAGAGCCCAAATCTGCTTATTTGAAGCCCTATACTTTGCTACTTTTCCTTCATTCGTTTCCGTATCTTGCACTCTCTAGTAATACGACCACTACAGCTAAGATACCATTGATTTTCACGTGTCCAGCCCTTTCCTCCCTATGAGAGGATAGCAGATCCAGCTGTTCATCTTCCCATGTAGTGTTTTTTCACAAGGATATGCCCATTACCCTTTCTTCAGAAATCTTGACTGCTTGTGTCCAGTTATTTGCCCTTTGAGCAGATGTCAGGGAGCATAAAGCCTATGTGAGAACAAATGTTTGTGACAGTTATTTCAGGAAGGCGTTGTCCACGTTGCCACCCCGGTGAATGGTCAGCAGTGCACTCCTGCCACAGAAGAGTGTGGCAGACCTATCATCAAGCCCTGAATCCTAAACTCTCAACGAGCCTGCTGTCTGTCCCATAGATGAGCTGCACACATCTCAACTGTCACTTTCGATCAAAGGCAGCTCCCCTCCTTGTCTTCACTTCCTATCTTTCCTGAAGAGCTCCTGTCTACCCATTGCTCATTCTGGCAGTGCAAGCTAAGCCATCACATCTGCCTTTGCAACTTGGCCAGTGTTTTCTGGTTGCACATACATTTCTAGAACCTCCTGCTTTGTTTCCCAGGCTGAGAGCATTTATGTAGGTGCACTTGAGTTAAGTGTCCCTTTGCCCTGTTTCATCAGTCCTGAGGCCTCCTTTGTTCCCACCATTCTGCCCTCTTTGCCATCCAATCCCTCTGCTCTTGTTTGCATTTTACTTTGGGTCATAAACTCCCTTCCTTGTCTCACCAGTCTAAACCTTTCCTCACTGCATTGTCCAGCCTTTAGGAAAGAGTGCTCTTGTCCCATCTTAGCAGGTGGATCCTGTCTTCCCTTAAGTCCTTGACCCTCAGAAAGGATCCCAGAGTCATGACCTGGGACACATCCCCATTGTTGCTTAGTATGGACCTGTTGCATCCAGAGGTCAGCAGACCTTTCTTCATACCACAGTGGGATGACAACTTCATGGTACAGGTACTAAGGCAGCTGACTAGGAAAGGTGCCTTTCTTGATTTGTTGCTTGTTAACAGAGAGGGTTTCATGAGTGATGTAGTGATTGGTGGCAATCTTAGCCACAGTAACCACGAGGCAATCTAGTGTAAAATCTCTGTTGACAGGAGCAAAAGTGACAGAAAAACCTCAGTTCTGGACATGAGGAGAGCAGAATTCAGGCTGCTCAGGGAACCGATGGATAAGGTCCCCTGGGAAAATGCTTTTGGATGTGCTAGTATCCATCAGTGCTGGTCAATATTTAAACTCCACTTCCAAAAATCACAGGATTAGGCAATTCCAAAATTGGAAGTCAAGCAGACAAGGCAGAAGGCTGGCTTGGCTGAGCAGGAATCTCCTTTTGAAGACAAGGNAGTAGAGCCAAGAGGGAAAAGAAGCTCTGCTTGTGCCACCTGACTTTAAAAAGACCAGCACCTGCTGCCCCTGCGATTCATTTCTGGGCACAGGGTCTACAAGAGACGGTAACAATTTTTGGGCACAGATGGATATGGAATGCAAAAACATTTTGGGTTACAGATTATCAGATGTAGATCAAACAGATCTGTGAAATTCTCTCAAGTAATCCCCAAAACAGCCTCATCCACTGCTTGCCATTCCCCGCTTTGAACACTTCTAATTAAGCATGGAGGCTTGGGAGACCCTGCTGGTGAAGTCTGACCAAAAGAAGGAAAGAAGGCACAGAACAGCTCAGCCTCGGCTCTGTCTCCTGTCACTAAATCACCTCTACCATTCAGCACTTCCTTGTTCAGACCTTTTCTGCAACTGTAGAATTTCTTACGGGCCTTGATGTTACTGTGACATTTCTCAACCTAGTTGGACTTTAGACTTCGTAGCACCAAACCTTCATATCTGCATAGTGTTTCTAAACTCCTTCTTTCTAGCCTATTCCTTCTTCCAGCTCTTCTATACTGTCTTTTTACCTTGGAGTTTTGTCATGAGTTCCCTGCTTAGCCAACCTAGCTTCCATTATGTGTACTTGTCTCTCTAGGTACCATGGTGGGCTGTTCTCACACTTGGTGGTGCTCTCCTTAAAGGCCTGCCAACTTTTCTAAGTGACTTTGTTTTTCAGTGCTATCTACCCTGGATGCCCATTTACCAAATCTGCTAAAATCTACTTCTGTTATGAGTCAAAAGAGCCCAAATCTGCTTATTTGAAGCCCTATACTTTGCTACTTTTCCTTCATTCGTTTCCGTATCTTGCACTCTCTAGTAATACGACCACTACAGCTAAGATACCATTGATTTTCACGTGTCCAGCCCTTTCCTCCCTATGAGAGGATAGCAGATCCAGCTGTTCATCTTCCCATGTAGTGTTTTTTCACAAGGATATGCCCATTACCCTTTCTTCAGAAATCTTGACTGCTTGTGTCCAGTTATTTGCCCTTTGAGCAGATGTCAGGGAGCATAAAGCCTATGTGAGAACAAATGTTTGTGACAGTTATTTCAGGAAGGCGTTGTCCACGTTGCCACCCCGGTGAATGGTCAGCAGTGCACTCCTGCCACAGAAGAGTGTGGCAGACCTATCATCAAGCCCTGAATCCTAAACTCTCAACGAGCCTGCTGTCTGTCCCATAGATGAGCTGCACACATCTCAACTGTCACTTTCGATCAAAGGCAGCTCCCCTCCTTGTCTTCACTTCCTATCTTTCCTGAAGAGCTCCTGTCTACCCATTGCTCATTCTGGCAGTGCAAGCTAAGCCATCACATCTGCCTTTGCAACTTGGCCAGTGTTTTCTGGTTGCACATACATTTCTAGAACCTCCTGCTTTGTTTCCCAGGCTGAGAGCATTTATGTAGGTGCACTTGAGTTAAGTGTCCCTTTGCCCTGTTTCATCAGTCCTGAGGCCTCCTTTGTTCCCACCATTCTGCCCTCTTTGCCATCCAATCCCTCTGCTCTTGTTTGCATTTTACTTTGGGTCATAAACTCCCTTCCTTGTCTCACCAGTCTAAACCTTTCCTCACTGCATTGTCCAGCCTTTAGGAAAGAGTGCTCTTGTCCCATCTTAGCAGGTGGATCCTGTCTTCCCTTAAGTCCTTGACCCTCAGAAAGGATCCCAGAGTCATGACCTGGGACACATCCCCATTGTTGCTTAGTATGGACCTGTTGCATCCAGAGGTCAGCAGACCTTTCTTCATACCACAGTGGGATGACAACTTCATGGTACAGGTACTAAGGCAGCTGACTAGGAAAGGTGCCTTTCTTGATTTGTTGCTTGTTAACAGAGAGGGTTTCATGAGTGATGTAGTGATTGGTGGCAATCTTAGCCACAGTAACCACGAGGCAATCTAGTGTAAAATCTCTGTTGACAGGAGCAAAAGTGACAGAAAAACCTCAGTTCTGGACATGAGGAGAGCAGAATTCAGGCTGCTCAGGGAACCAATGGATAAGGTCCCCTGGGAAAATGCTTTTGGATGTGCTAGTATCCATCAGTGCTGGTCAATATTTAAACTCCACTTCCAAAAATCACAGGATTAGGCAATTCCAAAATTGGAAGTCAAGCAGACAAGGCAGAAGGCTGGCTTGGCTGAGCAGGAATCTCCTTTTGAAGACAAGGCAAAAAAGAAGGTGTTTGCCCAATAGAAGAAAAGTCAGGCGATGTGAGAAGAATACAGAGATGCTGCTCACCACTGTAGGGAGGAAATTCATGTGACTAAACCTCAGTTGGGGTTGAAGATGGTCAGAACTGTGAGGGACAATAGAAAGAGGGGTTTTAAATACATTAATGGCAAAAGGCATTGCAGAAGTTACGTCAGCCCGTTCCAGGATGAGCATTATCACCTCACAAANTCCAAAAATCACAGGATTAGGCAATTCCAAAATTGGAAGTCAAGCAGACAAGGCAGAAGGCTGGCTTGGCTGAGCAGGAATCTCCTTTTGAAGACAAGGCAAAAAAGAAGGTGTTTGCCCAATAGAAGAAAAGTCAGGCGATGTGAGAAGAATACAGAGATGCTGCTCACCACTGTAGGGAGGAAATTCATGTGACTAAACCTCAGTTGGGGTTGAAGATGGTCAGAACTGTGAGGGACAATAGAAAGAGGGGTTTTAAATACATTAATGGCAAAAGGCATTGCAGAAGTTACGTCAGCCCGTTCCAGGATGAGCATTATCACCTCACAAACAGGGAAGGGGTCACAGCACCAGCCTGGCAGAGTTCAAGGAGTGTTTATATAATGCTCTCAAGCACATGGTGTTATTCTTGAAATTGTCTTGTGAGGGGCCTGGGGCTGGACTTTGATGATCCTTTTGGGTCCCTTCCAACTCAGGATATTCTATGATTCTGTAAATCTGCTTGTGGCACCAGACTACACCAATGCATGGGTCCCTACCTGGCACCAGCCAGAAGCCCTCTGGTTTCTCCCTTGGCAAGAGCTGGCTGCAAACTAAATCTGTAAAGCACTTTGATTGGGAGGAGCAGAGAGGAGTTGTCAGAAATGAGTGCTAGAGCTTGCCCAGAGCAAAACTGCCCCAGTGACCCTTTCCAGGCAGCTTGAGGTTCCAAGAGAAATTTCTAGATTATCTCAGAAGCAGAGCCCAAACCAGAAACTGGTGCACAAACTCTTCCCTCTGTTTGCTGAGCTCTTTGGATGTTACTTTTAAGTAAGGTTGAACAACCATTAATGCAACCATATTTTTCCTAGGTTCTGAGGCTTGAAGTACATAGCAGCTGAGAAGAAAATCAGAACATTCAGAGTATCTGTTACTACTGTGTGAAAATGAAAAATTAGATGCAATTCCATTGTGCATCGCTTAGTTGAGTCAGCTGCACATTGCTATACAGTCATGTAGAATAGAAACATTTGATTTTCTTCCTTTTTAAGTAGCAGAAGCAAAAATAGGCAGAAATGTGAGATGTCATCTCTTCCTGTTCAAGCAGGGCAACTTTTGAAGCAGAACACGCAGAATGAAGCTGTGATTTTTTTTCCTGTCCACTATGTTCCTGTGGGCATGCAGGTATACGAAAGAAAAGTGTTTTGTCTTGGGTCACACATGAGTTTAAAGAGAGATTTAAATGAATGAGCTTTTATTTGAGACAAGTGCTATAGAATTTGAATAGAGAAAACTTGCATAGAGAAATGCAAAGCTCCTGGAGAGCAATCCTAGGACTAGACAGAGCACTAGGAGAATTCAAGTTTGAAAGAATTCTTTTGTTCTCTTTGCATTTAGATATAACAAGGCCAGAACTCATCACTGTAATGTGATTTTGACTAAGGTTAGAAAAGCTTTCTATCCACAGAGAGTATCTTCTTTTCCGTGATTTTACTTCTCCTTCCTTGGTGGAAAATTGATGGAATTGAACACAGCACAGACATAGTGTGTGAGTCCATTATTTTTTTCATCCTGAAATCTGACTTGGTACACTGTGTGAAGAGGCTGTTTTCCAGTGAGAATGTACACCAGAGCTTCCTTGCTATGTTATGGCTGGTTATATTCTATATGTACGTTTGAGAAATGTGCCCGAAGGCAGACTTAAAGCACTTCTGGCTATGAGGTAGGAAACCCTAAAGTTTTATGAATGGAGGGATAAAACAGTGTCTTTATATTTCTGAAATTAAATTCACTTGAAAAGCCCTGTAGTGCTGGTATCATCTGGAGTAATTATAATGATGACTTCCCTATTCAATTAACCTCTTTCAAAGCATTGTATTAGTGATTGTGGGTCATCTCAATGGGGACAAAATTGTCACACACAGAGCAGGGTGAAAACATGGAGTCACAGTGGCACAAGCTGCAGATTCAATCAGAAAATCACTGCTAAAAGTACTTCAAACTCCCTGTGCCAGGAAAGAAAGTCTCCGTTAGCATAATTATGAATTTTGTTTCAAGAGCTGAAACTTGTAGGAGAATAAAGATAGATATAAGATGGGGAATGGTGATGTTTCAGAGTTATGTAGAATTTAAATAAAACGTCAAGTACCTGATTCTACAGTTGCTCTGCTGACTTTTACACACAAATCTGCACAACTATTTGTGATCACAATGAGATGCTAGCTACAAACATTTGAAATTCAGTATCTGCTCTTGCTTAACACTTTTCATTGGCATGGTCCTGTCTGGAACATTTATATATTAACTTTGAAAAATATTTAACATTAGTCATATTTACCTAGATTCTTTTTTTTTTTCCTCCAAAATAATGCCACATGGAATTATGCTTAAGTAGTTCAAAATTCACTGATATGCTAAATAGTTCTTATACTTGTCAATATCTGAAAAGCTTTTTAGGTTTAGGAAAGGACCTTTTATGTTTCTGAGGACTGTCCTTGTATCACTCTAGAGTCAATGTCCATGAATAAAAAATGGCATCAGTGAAACCTGATATAATTCTGACTGCAAAAAGGTTCCTGTTTTGTATTTAGGCAACTTTCTTTCTAAGGCTCTACAAAGAGATGTAGACATTGTAAAATTACTTAGTAAGTACACTATTTGCTGTGGGTTTGTTAATACTGGGAACTCTAAATTACTGTTTATATCAGTACTAATTTCGGTGTTATGCAGAAAGTCACTTCTTTGCAAGTCTGGTCAGTCTGGGTGCCTAGCTTCAGTAAGCAAAATCATTTAGGCTCTGTGTTTCATTATTTCTTGTTATAGGAATTAATCACATTTGGAAAAAGGACAAGTTTCTTCAGACTTAGGTTCATGAGTTACTATCTTATTCTAATCCTTGTTGTCCAATGTGGTTTTCTACATAAGTTGTGATCTTCTCTTGGCTCAAACAGAAGGAAACAAAAAGGTATTTTGTTCCACTCAAATTATGCCAGGTGTAAATTGTACTCCCTCTTGACAGATCCTAAAGTCATGTACTTCCATGTTCATTAGGAAAGCCCTAGAGGCAGTGTGAATTAGGCAGCGTTTGGGTGGTATGAGTCTGCAGAGGAGCCCTCCAGCTGCCTGGGGCAGCACCGGTGGAAGAGGAAGGTGAAAGGGTGAATGTCAGGCAGGTAGGGCAAGGAGCGAGTCATCCACTAAGAAAGTGCTCTGCCGAGACCTCCTTGCAGAAAGACAGCCCTGCTGATACAGGACCCTTACTGGTACACCACTGATAAAGACAGAGGAATTCTTCTTTAAAAAACTCTTATGTAAAGCCTAGTCACTGGAATCACTTTTGTCCTTTCTAAGGCTGTTTTGGGGGATTTTCAGCCTTCTACAGAAAGTGTGTTGTTATTTTTGACCTATGTGTTGGGAAAAAGTGAATCCCTTTGTCTTTCAGTTACTGACTTACAGGCACTTTCAGAACAAAAAAAAATCCAGCCCCCCATTTGCATTTGTTATCTCTGTCTGTTCTTAGTAGACTTAAAGTATGACAAGAAGCAGTAGCGTCAGAACATCATGAGAAGGATTATTGAAATATTGTCAAGATATTAACATTTCACAGACCTTTCAACTCCTAATCAGCCTCCACTTTCCAGCTTTCCTGCTTAATAAAAGAGGTGTTTCAACAGAAATCCATTGGTAATGAAAACCGGATGCCCATTAGATCCGTTACTGTCTCTACTTGTTCTCCCTGCCTCCTGTCAGACTCTATCCAAGCACTACTGCACCAATCTTGTTTAGAGAACTGCAAAACATAGCTGGGACATAAATTTTCCTTTTAAATCCGGACTTCAAATGACATCCCAATTGTTTTCGTATGTTGCCTTCCATAGTGTGTTATTTCGGGGAGGCGGGGAGGGGGGGTACCTACTCTAATCTTGTTTAGAATACTGCACATAAGTGTTATCTGTTACTGGGAAAAAACATTTAATAGACTCTTGGGGTTTTAATTTTCAGTAATTTGAACAGAATGAAGGTAAAGCAGTATTTGTGGCTATGAATTATTATTTATTTACATCTCACTAAAGTTCCCCCCTGGAATGCTGTGGTTGGGTCATATGCCTTTAAATACGCAGGCGAAACAGATGAATTGAAAATTCTGTTGACAGGTAAATGTGAATCATCTCTTTTCATTCAAAGGAAAATAATCAGGCTCTTTTCAAATAATATAAAATGTAAAATGATTGCCTTTTGGGGAGGAGGCAGGCTTATCAGCATCTCTTCTATAGAAAATGATTTCCATTTTGTAGCTGAAGGAACATATGCTGCAGCTTATCTTGTCACTTGACTGCAGTTTTTGATATTTATTAACGGTTGATTTCCTGTAGATGTTGTTTTTTCCTGTTTCTCTTCTCTCATCTCACCAATCAATTATTTTCCTGAAAATGACATCTGCCCTTCTTTTTTATTCTCATTTCCTTAAAGAAGATTATTTTATTACTGGTTTCAAGAAGCATTTGTAATGAGTAGTACAGCCCTGGTTTTATACATGATTTATAACAGTCTGTATCTGAGGCTCCACTTTCTCCTTCACCCAAGTTTCCCTTGGTCATTTTTATCAAAGCCCATGAGGCTGGGATTGTGTAGTCATTGCAGTAAAGTACAGAAATAATGAATTATGTCTTCAGGGAAAAACGTCGTATTCATTAGAGATTTACATAGACTAAAAGCAAGGCTGACTAAAAGATTGTACACAACATCTTCAAGAAGACTGCTACATAACTGGAGGCCTGCTACACATTAGCTTGATGTCCTGGGAGCACTAATGTTCTGCATCTATGACTGGCAAAATCAAGAGTCTTGTAAGCTATTGCTCCACAGTTAGACTTTCAAGGATTATAAAAAAAAAATCCTTTCCCCCTTCTTGCTTCAGATGTATCAGCTTGCAATTTTCGTAGTCTCATATCTTTCAGGTCTCTGCTTTAGCCTTTGAAGTATGTTGGGTTTGCACTGTTCTTTTTTAATGTGACTCATCTTGGAAGAATAGGAAAGAGTGGCTCATAATGTGCCCCCTTTTTTAGGATAATAAGACATGTTAGAAAAGATATCTTCTTTGATCACGAATTGATAAAGCATAGTAAAGCCTTGGCCTGCTACTTAAAATGCCATTCTCCACACAAAAAGCACAAGAAGCTGCATCATAAAAAATTTTGTTCCTGGCGGCAGAACTAGATCTCAGATCATTTGCTTTCATGAGAACTGATTACATGAAATATTCCTGCTTTGCTGTGTTACTATATTGCTTACCTCTTCAAGCTGATACTCTAAAGTTCCTAATGTGGAGTTGCCCAAGATTGTTCTTGTCAAAATACTGTTTGTACTGGTTTATCTGTGAAACAAGTCTGTGAGAAAAGTGAATGACCCACAGAAGAAAAATATTTATTCTTGTAAGTTTATAAAACGTCATTACAAACATGTAAATTATGCATGTATTGTGTCACAAATCCATGTGACAATAGGTAGAAGAAAAGGTTGCATGCTGCTATTTTTGTAGGGAAGAAAAAAAAGACATATAAGAAATCTTCCATTGGTTACAAAAAAAAAAAGAAGAAAAAATAATCATCCTGACATGCCTATTTTGAAAACTAAAACCAAAGCTTGGGCATTCATGAATTGTCTTGAGACCTGGAAACAGAAATATTCCAGTTGAGCTAAGATGGAAGAGCTGTGTGATGGTTAACGTTCAGCAGAACAGTGGGAGACGCATGAGAGTACCATTCCTTCGTCAGTGTCAGTAACACAAGGGTGATGCAGGCAGAGCACAGAGTCAGGTTTCCAGCCTTTTAACCCTCCTTGTTGCCAGCATCCCACAAACAGACCCACGTACATGAATGCACATTTAGCCCTGGGACGTATCGAAGACTACTACTGAAACCCTGATTTCCCTGTTAAAGAAACACACGTCTACCTGTACCTTTCAAATGGTTAAGTAATAATTTGCGCTAGATTCCCTGGGCCTGTCTGACAGATGCAGAGCTAGAGGGAAGGAAGCAGGTAAATGGTGGAGCAGGCTGAATGGCTGTAGTAAAAAAGATATTTTGATCTTATAAAAATCATTATCAGTACAAAAAAAAATACAAAATACTTTTGATCTTATCAAAGGTCTTATTAGTATCAAAAGCATTATTATTACAAAACTAAGAGACAGATGAAGTCTCATGTTTGTTAATAATAGTTTCAAATGCTTAAGTTTAATAAAGGAAAAACAAAAAATACCAATCCAAAACCCAGCACTATTTGGACTGCACAGTGCTAACTGCTCACTAGTTAGAATAGTAACCAGGATGAAATAAACGGTGCAAGGAATCATATAAATTAAACAAGCATTAATTCAGTTCTCTGGTCTTATGAACTGCAAAAATTCACAGTTCTTTAATTATTACTTTGGTCTGAAATTATTCATCATAAATATTTAGTAGTTTATAAATGTTTTCTTTAATTATTTGTTAATCTCTTGTATATTGACTTACTATAATCTGAATTTCCAAAATAGCTATTGCAAGAGCTTTCAAGAACAAATTAGTCATTATGAACATCTTTTTTGCCCTAAGATATTTTAAAGGGGATCTATATGACAGTTGAGGTAGTCTGTACAATTCTGACCCAAGCTGTTGCTGAATTTTTCTAAAAATTTTTCTAAAATTATTATCTATTTAGTACTATCAGCTCTCCCATATTTTTGTGTTTGTAAACTGTTTTCTGTCTTTACTGTATTTGTTGTCAGTTACCAAACACTGGCATGCTTAGAAAACCAAGGAACCTGATACCGCTGCTCATGTATTTAAACAAACTAGAGTGCTAGGTAAACAAAAACTGACTAATGTCATCAGAAAATAATGTAAAAGTAGAGTGCAAACTCCAAAGTTATAATGGTTTGAAACCCAACTGGAAAACTAAACCACTCAAGCTGTTGCTTTACCCCCAACCATTTGATAATGGAGGAAGACTAGGAAAGATTCTAAGTTGGAATCACAATGTACTGGAAATCACAATACCCACAGCAGTATTATTAGCAAAAAAAAAAAAAAAGTATACAAAAGAGAGAGGGTGCTTCACCCATAAAAGCGTGTTCATCCCCCAGTCTTGCCGCACCCACCAGAATATAAAGAAACCCCCTAAATAATGAAGAACTGGGACAGAAACCAAACCCCTCAGAGCTTAGATCATCTGTGCGGTGCTGCCTACTCTTTTCTCTGGACCACTGTGCTTGTCTGAGTTCGGCAGTGTTGGTGCAGCTCTTTCTGCTTGGGCTGGGGTTTTTGGGCTCCACTACTGCTCTCCTGGTGCAGTGTCTCTCTCCCAATACCAAGCAGGAGTCAGGAGTCTTGTAGTGGGACTCCCCAGTGTGGCACGGCAGTGCTTGGGGCTCTCCAGTGCCAGTGCAGGACACTCCCCTGCTGCAGCTCTCCCAGTGCGGTGCTGAGTGGCAGCACAGTCCTGACCCCAGTACCTCACACTGTCCAGAGTGAGACAGGTGAACTTTCATTTCTAGCTTGGCTTTTTCCTGCCAAAACCATACCCCGAGCGGTGATGTGGATGGTATGGAATTAAACAGCACTGGAAACTCCACCCACTTTTTCTCTGTACCCAGGAGAACGCAAAAAACCTAAAATCCCCGTCTGTTCTAGGTGAGTTCTTATTGTAAACTCTCAAATGCATAATTTTTCTTACAATCAGTTCATACGTTTTAATTTTAATGTTTTCTGGACTTTTTGTTGGTTTATGGATTAAAAGAATAGTATCACTTTTGTTCCATGAAAATATTAGAGAAGTAATAAAGCAAATGGTCTTCACTTGCACTAGCTGTAAAAAAGAATGGGGAAAAGACAAAATACTTCAAATATATGGGGTAAAAGGACTAAAATGACAATTTTTTATGTGTAGTAAGAAAAGTAAGCTATTTTATGAGTGTTTTCTCTGTGAAGCAGAGCAGTTACTACACCTAATTTCAACATACTGTAACTAAAATAGATTCAGCGAGGAATTAAAC
This sequence comes from Edolisoma coerulescens, assembly GCA_013397115.1. Lineage (NCBI taxonomy): Eukaryota > Metazoa > Chordata > Aves > Passeriformes > Campephagidae > Edolisoma > Edolisoma coerulescens. Next base: position 553,361 of record VWZW01005251.1, on the reverse strand, counting down.
ATTAAAATATTTTGTTGGTTATAAGTGATAGGAACTGTCAAATTAGGCTTTCTTAGGTTTTCATTTACTCTTCATCATCTGACTCCCTAGAAAAGTAACACATCTTGTGGTTTATATTTCTAGTATATCAAAACTTTAACATTTCCTGGGCTTTTTCTCATTATCTGCATGTAATTTCTTAATTACTGTCCGTGGTATGGAGAACAAATGAACTTTTTCTTTTGGCTGGTTATGCACTGGGAAAATCTTTATGCTCTGTAGCATTTCAGTTTTCTGAAACCACAACTGTTGTGTTGACTCTTGGCAGAAAATTAGGAACTTCAATAATCTATCCCAAAAAACTCTGTTGCTCGGAATTTTCTGTTTCATTTCATTATCCACATGTGTCCTGAGCCATTTATTGGCATGGGACTACTTGGCAATGAACATTTCTCTGAATGTGTCTTCCCATCTCTCTGGTTTTAAAGATTATACTCCGTTTTGTGAGATCATCAGAAATACGTTTGTGCATCAAATTTCCTATGAACAAACCTCTATCAGCTGTATGCGCTGATCTTCTTCAGTATAAGTGGACCATAGACAGTCAGTCAAGGAAAGCCCTGCAAGATGTGAATCTAACCTCCCTTAACAGAGGACTGTGTCAAACCCTTTTCTTGGCAAAGTGCTTGTAGCATTTCCTCCTGTGTGATCTGGGCATTATCAGCTGCTTCGTAGGAGAAGCGTTAGAATAAAGATATGTACAGGAAGTGTGCCTATGTTGTAGGCACAATAGCTAAGGAGAAAGTTTTTGACTCTGTATATATGTCCCTAGTGTGTTCCTTTGCATAAGAGGTGCCATTTTAAATCTAGCATTCTTGTCATTATCTTTCCATGGGCTGTCTTGTATAACCTTCATTCCACTCCATCTGTCTCAATTTGTTGAATGCCAGAAATTTTATTCCTTTAAATGTTCTTCACTCTTCATATAGAAAATAAAAGTACTTATTTTCTTTTCTCTTATCTAAGTATGTATTTCCTTACTGCAAATAAGAAGTTAAAAGTAGGGATGAAACAGACAAGAACAGATATCTCCTGGATTATCGAAAATGGAAAGCAATGAGATCTAAAGAGTTAAATCTTCCAAGAGAAGCAGCAGATGCTTATAGACATCAAGGTTGATTGAATTTAGTTGCTGGTTTTATGACATTTATTAGCCCTGGGCAGTAGTCTCAAGTATATCTTTTTTTTTTTTTTTAAATGCTTTTAGAAGAACAACGACTGTTGTTAATGAGTGAATAAACCAAGGAAAGACATCACCAAATAGATTAAAAATATTTGCAAGTGTTTTAAATTCTGTTGACCAACAGTAAGTGAATTACATAACGCCTTGGTTGCCTCTTGGTACCCTGATCTGAATAACAGATTGTCATACGGTCCTGCCTGAACACTTTGTCCCTCCCATCTCTGCGTAAGCAAGGTATTTTCCAGGCTGATGTACCTGCATGGTACAGCTTGTGCTATTAAATATTCTTTGTGCTCTGTGGATGTATATTTCGTTTGCTCAGGGTTTTTTAGCAAGCAGCAGATATATATTGTGCAGAGTTCAGTTTCCTAAGGTAGGCACCTAATGCTGTTTCCAGTGCACTAAAATACATGAGCATTCATGTATGACTGGCAGATACGATATAATGGCTACAGGGAACCATCCGCCTTCTGGGTGTCAGCTGGAGGGTAGGTAAGACAGTCAAACAGACATCTATGTTTAGGCAGATAACTCCTGCAAATAACTCCTGTCCATCTGTTTCTCTGTCATACAAAAACTCTGATTACCTGATGTGATCCATGGGATTCCTGACACTGGTTACTGTAGTGCTTTGGATATCCTGTATTTGTAGCTGCCTTCTAGCTTATGAGACAGCAAATATAGGCAGATAGAACGATGTTATAATTCTGAAAGCGATTAAGTAATATTCAGCACTACAGTAGATCATCTGTCTCCTTTGCTTCTTTTTCCTTAGAAACAGGAGAAAAATGCCCTTATACATTGTCTTAACTCTGTGGAGGAAGGGGAAAAGCAGACACATAGACCAAAAAGGCAGAAAAACCTTTCTCTTGATCTTAACCTGTAAGATTCATGGTACAGATGGTGTCCAATTATGTCGCTTTCATTAAACATAGGCTTGGAATTTTGCCTCCTGCAGTTTACTAAACCTTAGTACTAACTGGTAACGATTATGACAGTTTAAATGTAAAATTGGATAATTTGCCAGCACTGAGTTACAATTTAGTTGTTGTTTTTGCCCGTGATACCTGGCTTCAGGGTTGAGTTCTTCAATTTCTCTAAATTTCTGCAAATTGGTTGTAAATGTTTAGTGTTTTGGACAATAATGTCACTATGATTAATTTCCCTTTTTTTGCATTTATTTATTACACAGAATCACAGGGACTTTACAGATCATCTCATTCCAAGCCCTCATCACTGACAGGGGCACCTTCCACTAGGCCAGGTTGTTCAAAGCCCTGTCCATCCTGGCCTTGAACACTTCCAGGGACAGGGCATCCACAGTTTCTCAAAGCAACATGTTCCAGTGCCTCACCACGCTCAAAGCAGAGAATTTCTACCCTATATCTAACCTAAATCTACCCTCCTTTGGTCTGCAACTCGTTACCTCTCATCCTATCAGTACAATATCTGATAAAGAGTCCCTCCCCGTCTCTTTTGTAGGCCCCTGTTACTGGAAGGTGCTATATGGTGTCCCCAGAGCCTTCTCTTCTCCAAGCTACACAACCCCAACTCTCTCAGCCTGTTCTCACAAGAAAGGTGCTCCAATCTCACACCTACCCTACTAAATTTCTGTGTATTTGAAGGATTTCCTAAGAATCAGAACTTTTAATGTCTTTTCTGTAATGTTAAATCTCAGCAAAACAATATTACTGGTTATGGATTCCACAGGAAATGATACCAGATCTCATGAACTTTATCAGGCCTGGATTTTGAACAAACAAATGCCAAAACTATTACTCACTCCTATGATGTTTTTGTTTAAATTTAGAAAAAATTACATATCCCACTATAAGATACATAGAAAAGTATATCAATTTCCAATAACAGAAAAGTATCTCCCTTTCGGGAAAAAGAGAAGGATAAACATGTCTCCAAACCCATTCTCTTACATGTTATTTGAAAAGTATGGAGATTAAATGGCGGCTACCTCAATTAACTTGCTTTCATATTTAATCAAAAATCTGAACACCACATCAACTTTTCTCTCTTTTCTATGTTAATTTTGAAAATGCCTAATGCTCTTAAAAATTAGGCTTTCCTGAGATAGACATGTGTTGTGCAAATTTCTCCAGGCAGCAGTGTGAATAAGACTCATGACCTGCCTTTGCTTTTCTAATTTTACTTTTAGTTTGAAGTGACAAAACTGATTGTATGAATTCCTTAAACTAGTTTCAAACAGTGGCTATTTTATTTTTCTTCACCATCCTATGGCTCCATCATAAACATTCAAAATTCAGCAGCTAGTAGTCCTGTTTCCAACATGTAAAATTCTGGAGACAAAAGGAGTCTGTTTCTTGCCGGAGCAGCTGGAATTAGACTATCAGCAACAACATATTAATTATATCTCACATATTCTTTCTTTATCAGATAATCATTCAAGAAATTTTGGTTTCCCAATCAGTCACTTAACCACAGCAGTGAAGCTGGGGAGCTGTTTGTTGTCTTTCACAAGAGATTAAGTTTTGGCCTTCAGCCAGTCAGTCTGAGCCAGCACTAATATAATTCACAACTGGAAGAAGACAATCAATTAATCAATACTATAATTTGGAACTGACCACAGCACTAACACTCATAGCTGTTAGACTTACTGACTGACACCTTTTAGGATTAATGAGGTAGCAAGAGCAGGCAAACTAAAGATTCATTTAAAGACTTTTTTGTTCTCAGATCAAGCTGCCTACTCTATTTTGTCATTTTTTAACTTACATATGTCATTGAGAAACACTAATGTAAATACAGAGTATTGAAAATAGAACATTGCTCTACCACTGATGGATTAGAAACACTCATAGATCTACTCCAAAGTTTGTTTGGTGGTTTAAAGTGAGGTAATTCTATGCTAGAGTCCATATTGTCTCATTACAAAATATAAAACTCCATTTTAGAGAAAGATGGAATTTCCATTTTAACTTTTACATTGGTTTGGATTTTTTTTTTTTTTGAAATCCATGTCAAACCTCATGGTTTCAGGATTTCTTGCCCAAAAACATTACATATGATTCATCCCAGGGCTGTTAACACAGAGCCTTTTTGAAAAAAACTGTACTGTCTCTCAAGTTAACCTTTGAATATACAGCTTTTGGTTAGTTTTTCAGTAGACCAAATATGGCTCCATTGATGACACTAAAATTAGGTAGAATCATAGAATGATAGAATATCCTGAGTTGTAAAAACCACAAGAATCACTGAGTCCAATTCCTGTCCATACATAGGACACCCCAACAGTCACACCATGTTTCTGAGAGCATTGTACAAACACTCATGAACTCTGTCAGGCTGGTGCTGTGACCTCTGCCTTTGGGAGCCTGTTGCAGTTCCCAGCCGCCCTCTGGGTGAATAACCTTTTCCTGATCTCCAGCCTAAACCTCCCCTGACACAACTTCAGGCCATTCCCTCAGCTCCTGTCACTGGTCACCACAGAGAAGGGATAGGTGCCTGCCCCTCGTCTTCCCCTTTTGAGGAAGCTGTGGACTGTGATAGGGTCCCCCCTCAGTCTATTCTCCAGGCTGAAGGAGACGAGTGACCTCAGCTGCTCTTTGTATGGCTTCTCCTCTAGACCTTTCATTGTCTTTATGGCCCTCCTTTGGACACTCTCCAGCAGCTTTATATCTCTCCTATATTGAGGCACCCAAAGCTGCCCCCAGCACTCGAGGTGAGGCCGCCCCAGTGCAGAGCCGAGTGGGACAATCCCCTCCCTTGCCTGGCTGGCGATGCTGTGCCTGATGCCCTCCAGGACAGGGTTGGCCCTCCTGGCTGCCAGGGCACTGCCAACTCATGTTCAGCTTGCCATCAACCAGGACCCCCAGGTCCTTTCCATGGCACCGCTTTACAGCTTCTCATTCCCCAGTCTGTACCCATATCCAGGGTTGTCCTCCCCAGGTGCAGAATCTGGCACTTTTCTTTGTTAAACTTCACACAGTTGGTGAGAGTCAAGTCCTCTAATTTGTTTACTTCTTTATCAAATACATTTTTACCAAAGCAGAAGCTAGCAAATATATTACAATAATCAAGGTCTCAATTTTATTTTTAGAATTTTTACAGGTTTATTCTTGTCTTCTTTTAGGATAAAAAGAATACAGGATCTGTAGCATTTTGCATATGAGAGTGGAGTAAGGCCATCTCATTCCTTACTGACAGGGTAATCAAGCCCACATAAATTCCAACTGACAAATAAAAAAGTGTCTGTTTGCATCCTGCTGGCTTGTTATCATGCTTTCATTACACAGAAATTGGTTACCTTATCAGTACCTTTCATGGTGCTGTGCATGCAGTTGCTTCTGCAGCTGTTCACGTCTCAGCTCTCAGCTCTAAGCTCAGAAGCAGGAGCCAATACCTTTTCAGAGGCGCTTAATGAGAGCCTGGAAAACAACTGTCCAAGTTAAAAGCAGTTCCTTTCTGGTAAACTAAACTGTAATTTCCAAATACCTTATTTTAATTATACTACCTGATGGAACTGCTATGGAGCAGCAATGATACCCCAACTTAGTCTGCAAAAAAGTTCTCTTTTATGAACATATAACAAATTTCAGAATGCTACCATAATAAGGCATGAAAATGATTGGTCTCTGGCATAAGAAACAGTAAATCAGTCTTTCTAAAGACCTGAATTCCCGTGTCAGTGAAACCAGACATTTAAAAAACATTTAGCTCTAAGACAACCAGTCTTAGTTCTTTCTAACTTTTGTACAGTCTCCAAGAGTGGAAAAAACTCAAAGAAATGTCTAGATGATCTCTCTGTTAAAGACATCATATGGCTTCTGTCCATCTTTGGTGCACAATAACCTCTTAAAAAAATATATATTAAAGTCTACATGAAACATTGGCCATGTAGTAGATCAGGCAGAGACTGCCTTCTGGTTTACATCGATGCTTGTGTATAGAGCCTGTTTCACTATATTTTCTTACATAAACCTTATTCTGGTGTATATAGAATGGCATAGAGGTTTATTTAACATATTATAGGTGAAGTATTCTCAGTTTTAAGAATCAAAAAATTTCCCTGATTATCTTTAAAAACTATTTAATTTAAAAGCACTGAAAAAGGAGTAAGTGTTTTCAGCTGTTTTTTTCTTAACTTTCCACTTCCCACTGTTGATCAACCATGTTTAAGATTCTGTTTTCTGAATATTCATTTTTAATTGAATTTTATCTTAATCAGTGTTGTCTTAACCAAAACCCAAAACAGAAGGAGAGGCGGGAAAAGAAGGGAAATGTCCACCCAGGGAACATGGCTAGTTAACCCTTTATATCATTAGTTTGGATACGGTGTAGGTTGATTTTAGGCAATTCATTGATCAGTTACACAGTTAGTTTCAGTTTATGCACCCCTGGCCTGCCTTTATTTTTTCTCTCTCTCTCTATATGTATAGATAGTATGTATGTATAAGTATATTTACCTATGCATACGCATGAATCACAGTTACATACTAACTGACAGCACTGTACCTATATTCTCTCCTGTTATTTGTGATAGCTAACCCAGAGCAAAAGCAGAATATAGAGTATGCACATAGAGCAACAGCATCAGTACTTCCCCAGCATCAGCACTTAGTGAGCCCCTGTACTGTCTTGGGACTGGTGGGGGAACCCTTTCTACAAGACCTCCCTCCTTCAGATTGCAGTTTACATAAATCATTTACTTTGGTTTTGGTCTTACTGACCCTTGCCATTCTTCTTATGTCCCCCTTCATCCTCTTCATACACTGGCCCATATCCCATGATTTCTCTCCTTTGATGGCCAGCCAAGGGACACTCGTGACTTGCTTGTAGCCTAGAGCCTCTTGTATCATGCTGTTCTTGGCTTTCCAAGGTCCTCTAGGGCCCATTTTTATTCTGACATAAGAGATAGCTCATTCTACAAAGAACAACTATATGCTATTACTGTTTGTTGATCTGCATGCATATACGCATTCCAGAAGTGTTTTAACAGTGCATATTACAATAAACAGATGCATTTGGCTAAAACTTAGACAAACTTAGCCTATTACTCTTCAGTGTCATGAAAGTATCAGGCAAAGATTGTTTAGGTGTTAAAATGAGAAATATACCAGAGCTAAGTTTTCTTGAGTTTTAAGCTTTTTGGCCACTGAAGGGAGCTCTTCTGACTTTGCATAACCTAATGCATATTTGCAAAGAAAATCAGTAGCTAATTTTAGTAAAACTTATTGATGTAGTCGCTAAACCATTCCGTCTACAGACAGAAGCATTTCATACACATATCCTGTACCCTGTCTCACATCCTGAACAGATTTTTTGTTGAGATTTACAGTCTGATTTAAAAAATGGTTAAAGACTTGTATTTTAGCCTCTGCTTTAATGCAGCTGATGTTTTCACTTTGGCAAGGAGAAAGTGGTGTTGTAATAAATGGCTGTAATTGCTCTGACTATTATTAGTTGGTAGAACAGTGGTAAAGTATTCTTTAATTTATCATCGTACTGCAAGCAGTCACTATGAAGACCCTATTGTTACCAGTAAAAAGAAACTTTGAAGTGGAAAAAGCTGCTGCTCTGTATCACAACCATTGACCAGTTCCCTGGATACACTTAGGTACACCTGACTAAAGCTTTCATTGGAAAATGGATTGCTTCAAGTAACTCAGAAAGCCTAATATATAGTCTACCTCATTTATTTTTCAAAGATAGTGGAGCCAGTCATCCCAGCAAAGTGGCAACATTTTTCTCTCTACACACAGGGAGAAAAAAAACTCCTTAGCTGGCTCTGGTGGTACTGTACTGAATATAATCAGCCTGCTTTTCCTTCATCCAGAAAGCAGAGTAGGGAAAACCTATGGCCCAGTTTATTTTATTTCTCCTATTGTATCATGGTCTTTTCCCTCGAAAACATGTTGGCTCCCTGAAGAGGAAGATACATTTATTACCTTAAAGCTGGAATAGCTCGAAAGAATTGGAGAAATGGGACAGAGACAGGCGTAGCACAGAAAAAGGTCTTGATACAATATTCATGTCATCATACATTTTAATTTTATGAATGTTATAGGCTGACTGGGAATTTTTAAAAATTATAATTATATATTATCAAAATATAATATTTATATTACATATTACATTAATATTATGCAATAAAAACAACCATTATAATTATAATTATTATTTTAAGAAAAAGTCCTCTTTAGTTCTTAGTTTCTTCTCAATCTTGAATAATATGCATGCAGAACACCCCACTCTATTACACAAAAAATTTGCTCTGCATTCACACCACTATCTCCTCTCAATGGAATTTGCCTTTAAATCTTGACTCAGAAAAATGTGGAATTCCATTTACTGTGCTTTATTAACTTCTTAAATATGTTGTATATGATTAAAATGCATTTGGCTGTGATGGTGTGGTTTGGTTTGGTTTGGTTTGGTTTGGTTTGGTTTGGTTTGGTTTGGTTTTTTCTGAATCTGAAACTTATTTTGGATTCTTTCATTAGAATAGCAGTAATATGTAGGGAGGAATTTTCACAACATGTATGCTATTGGTGATGCACTTCTGTCCTCAGCTTAATCTCTGATGATACCTCTCATTTTCTCCTGGGGGGAGAAAAGCAGAAGGAATTACACACCATAACTGACTGACATTGTAACTGGAATTCAATAAACAGTTCTGTTGGCAATACGTAGACAGGAATAGACTCTGGCTCACTCACTTTTAACTGTGCTGCTGCTTTGTCAGGCTAATCAGAGCTGCTTTTTAGAAATGAAGACCAGCTCACAATAGAAGTCCAAGGACACAGTTCTGTCAAATATGAAACGACTGTCACCAAAGAGACTGTTCACTATACAAATATGCTTTAAAACAGTCTTTAACTCCTGTTGAGTCCTGGGACTATTCCATCAAATCAGAGATTTCACTGTATACATATTTCTGAGTACGTTTTGTTAAAATTATGACTGTATGGTTAGGCTTCTGTGAAGGGCTTGGAGAAAATAGTGCTATGTTGCAGCTGGCCCAACAGCTGCTGAATATGCTTATCTCGAGAGCCTGTATTTTCAAGTATATATTTTCAATGGTGTTTTGTAATAAATCATTTTCTCACTAGTTTTAATACCTTATTAAAGGTATTAAAATACATTAGCACTTTCAAATCCATTATTGTGCAGTGTTTTTCAAAAATTTTGGAGAATACTTGAAATATAAAATAAATAGTGATCTTACTACAGATGTCCTTAGGCATTCATCCTGTGACATACTCAATACTACAAGGAAAATAATATGAGACAGATGGTTTCCACTGCTGAACTAGAAGCTGAATCTTCTAGGTACTTTTTAAAATTAATTTTACATTTTGGTGTCTTTCTACTATGTCTTTGCTATTAAATCCTTCTGTCCTGTTAACAATGAAACATCTAAGTCACTTCTATCTGCACACTGAAAAAATTTAAGAAATTTAAATCTCAATGGAAATAACGGCAATGAGACAGCATTAGGTGTGTTCTTTCTCCTGTAAAGAAAAAAAAAGTGGATTAAAGCTGTATCTATGAACCAATGTGATTACTTGTAAGAAAGCATTTAAGTCTAGCAAAGGTCTTCTACTTTTTGTTTTAATTTTCATATGTATTTTGAAAATACGCAAAGGTACAAATAAGGTATACCTTTCAGCAATTTGGTTTCCTAATAAATAATTTAATTTTATTTCTTCTTATTAATGGCATTCAGAAAAATAACACTGATTTAGGAAATAAGCTAATACAGTATGGAATGGGGAATTAACAACTACCCTTTTCTGATGATTAAAAAAAAATTGAGTTTCCATACAGGAAACACGATCTCCTAACATGAACAACCACTTAGTGGGAAAAACTGGGATTGCTTGGCAGTTAGGAGGAGTCACCAAAAAAATAAAAAGGAGAAAGATCACAAAGAGATCTTACATACAGATATTTTGTGAATTTCCTTTCTTTATAGAGGTTTTGAGAGTCAATAATTAATTTCCTAAAGAACCATAAATGCCTGCTTTGCAGTTATAACACTACATTTTTCTCAAGTGCTTAAGAAACACATTTGAGTTTCAGAGCTATGGCTTTTTTTCTGGCCTGTTTTCTGATTTGGCATATTTGGTGTGAAACAGAGTATAGAACAGATAATTTGTGGGTTTGTTTTATGATTTGATTAGACTATGTGCACAAATAGTAATTCTGAGGATGTAAGCAATAATATCTTGACAAGCAGTAAAAAAAAAAAAAATGTTTTGACATCTTTTCTTATTAAAACACAAAGGTGGTTAGATGGAATGAAGATATAGGGCATATAACTTGACCAGAATACCAGGAAAAGAGAGAGGAATATTTTCCTACAAAAACAAAAGGGGAAAAAACATCATCTCTGATTTTGTACTTATATTTCCACAATAAAAAAAGCTCGTGGGACTTCTTCCTCTCTTTTATACAGAAAAATACCTTGCTAGGCCAATGGGTTTCCTGTAAAAATCAGAAGACTTTCTCAGTTAATATCTGACCATTAGATAGAAATGATTGCACCAATTTTATCACCAAGTGACCTCTTCCTACAGAATGGAAAGAAGACTATTAAAATAACTGTATTGTAATTTGGCAATGTTTTGGAGGAGGGAAGTTGGAGGGACTTGGATATATTTTGACTTTATTAAAAAGCAGAGGAAAATACAATAAAATACTATATATGAAATTATTGATACTTTTTTTCTTTCATTTTTTTCCTAAGCTCGTAATCATAGGAAATATTGAAGAAGTTTTTGTAAGATATTTCAATAATAAAGTTATTTCAGTAGTTATTTTAATGTTGATTTATGCTTACATGTACAACTATGCATCTATCACAAACAGTATGCTTGTGTACCCAGCAATACTTCCACTCCAAAGATATTGTTACAAATTCTTCAGAATTATAGAAAAGTGTAATAAAAAGTAAACCTTGAGAATTTTTACAAGTTCTGAAAGTTAAATCCTGTTAAGGTTAAATCCTGTTAAGGCCTATGGCTGCCTAACTTGAAGATCTGTGCCTGAGGTATTCCTAAACTCTTCTTCAAAGAGGACTCAGTCTTGCTGAGTTCTTAATCCTTGCAGTCCTGGTGCTACATTATGCCCACCCTTCACTCCAGTGTTGAAGACCATTGACATTGCACATGGAAGGATCTATTATGCAGCCAAATCCTTGATTTTGTGAAAACTTTGTGTCCCCTGGACACAAAGGTATGTGTAAAGTATATAACTTATTAAAGCAAAACAAAATTTAAAAAAAGCTGAAAGGCAAACAAACAGTCAGTTGTTCTTCTCCACAGTTACATACAAAGAAGCACTATTCTCGAGCTGCCAAAGTACCAATCTGATGAATGTCTATCACTGCAGATGGGCTAAATTCTGATGAAATCTATGTCTATGAAAGTTTCAAGTCCTCGTTATGTATAAATCTTTATTTTTTAATGTGTATTTCTCTATATTTATATTTAGAGAAAATAATGCATGCAATACATACACTTCTGTGGATTATTATGCACTAGCAAAGCATGCTGAGTCTACTGTAATTACTAATGATGCCTTTGGTGTTTTAATATAAAGAGCCTTCAACTATGCTAACTGTAGTTCAGTGTAGTTCTTTCTCAGATTTTTCTCTTTTAAATAAATATAGTAATAAAATTCTATTATATTTTAATGGGCATATAATAGTAGAGTGCACACACTGAACATGATTCATGTGTCCTTACCAAAATGAGTTTCCCTCCTGTGGTTTCTTCCTTGTTCTTTCTCTCTTCTCTTTAAACTAACAACATAATGATATGACTATAGTGGAAGATGAGACTGTAACACATGCCTGTCCAAAGGCTGTGTCGTTCATCAGTGAGGCACATAAAAATGCCAGAGAGTCTCAATAAAATTTTACTTTGGGATGGCAGGACTTGTCTTGTACTGCATAAGTTGAGCTTTGGCTTCTAGAATTTTTTCATGTTACAAATATCGCTCATATAGTGCTTTCTTTTTATCCTGAAGGATCGCAGTCTGATTACATATATAATATCATCTACATATCCATTATGCAATACAGCATAATACAACATTTTAACACCACAGTTGCACATTTTTGCAAAGAAAATAGAAAATATCATAGAAATTGAAATCACAGAATAAATTTACAGAAATCATATGCAATTTCTTTTTTTCTTTACAAAAATAGATGTGTGTCCTTTTAATGATACTTAGAAAATGGCAAGGATATCAGCTCTTACCTATCTCAAAAAGTTCAGATCAGTGAAAGAGCCTCTTTCGTGTGAGACATTGAGACGAATATAGACATAGGATTTCAATCAAGAGGCAAAGTGCTTATGAAATTAATAACATTTTGCATATGCTAATCTCCAGAAGTCCTAATGGAAAAAATAAAAATATCTTTCTAGATGTTGCTCGTTTCTCCTTAAAGTACTCCTGCTGAGTAAATATCTACATTATCTGATCTCTTGCTTTTGGCCAACACAAGTTATCAAGTAATATTTTACTAGTCACTAGCACATCTTTGAAGCTCTCATAAGAGAAATAATGGCTTAGTATGAGACGTTAACCTGTCACAGCACTAAGGGTGATTTAGTATTTGGATCTTAGATATTACAGCAACAAAAAACTGCAGAATTCATGAAAATATGAGTATTCTGAATGCATATACCTTTTGTTCATTCATGCCTCAAGATTTCTGTTTTATAAAATCTGCTTTGCATATCAGCATTTATCTAAACAGCAGATAGGGAAATACTGATTTTAAGTCTCAAAAGCCTGAAACATAAAACCTGTTGAAGCATGAAGTTTAAATTAATTTGGAGATTCACAAATGTTCACACATCAGGGATCACAGCAATATTCTCTTTTTTTTTATCAATAAAATTACTCAATACCATAATGCTCCCATGAAAACAAGGTCAGATTTGAAGAAATGTTTGAAGGCATTGTTTGTCATGTGCCAAGGTCCATATTTCTGGCTTGCTTGGGTTCCCAGGAACTGAGAAAAGTGAGAGTGAAAATGGTCATAGGGAAATTCTTTCTCCTCAACAGGAAACAGCTGCACAGATGAGAAGTCCCATTTAACCCTTACATGTACTCATTGGACTCTAGTGGCATTAGAAATTTAGTATTCGTTGTTTACAATATTCTGTCACATTAATGGAGGAAAAAATAACAAAAAAAACCCCAAACACACAAAAAATCAACCAAAGAAAACAACAACAAAAGAAAAAAAAAGTAAAAAGGGAAGCATGTTTTGGAAGGGAGTGGTAAGACAGACTTTGAGTCTGCACGCTTCAGAAAGCGCCCTAGATAGTTAGTTTATTTTCACATCATATTTACCTATTCACAGCACTTTTTC
>VWZW01005251.1:417691-538362 GCA_013397115.1 Edolisoma coerulescens | reverse complement strand
GATATGATATGATATGATATGATATGATATGATATGATATATATTATATATGTTATATGTAATATATTATATATTATATTATAAAAGTTGCACTTTTTTTACAGGGATTTTGGAAAGTGGTAATGAATTGCAATTTCAAACCTAATTTGCTTTGAATTGTATCTTTTCAGCAATATTAATGTGTATATATATGTATATACATGTATATATGTGTATGTATATATATATGTGTGTGTGTGTGTGTGTGNACCATAATGCTCCCATGAAAACAAGGTCAGATTTGAAGAAATGTTTGAAGGCATTGTTTGTCATGTGCCAAGGTCCATATTTCTGGCTTGCTTGGGTTCCCAGGAACTGAGAAAAGTGAGAGTGAAAATGGTCATAGGGAAATTCTTTCTCCTCAACAGGAAACAGCTGCACAGATGAGAAGTCCCATTTAACCCTTACATGTACTCATTGGACTCTAGTGGCATTAGAAATTTAGTATTCGTTGTTTACAATATTCTGTCACATTAATGGAGGAAAAAATAACAAAAAAAACCCCAAACACACAAAAAATCAACCAAAGAAAACAACAACAAAAGAAAAAAAAAGTAAAAAGGGAAGCATGTTTTGGAAGGGAGTGGTAAGACAGACTTTGAGTCTGCACGCTTCAGAAAGCGCCCTAGATAGTTAGTTTATTTTCACATCATATTTACCTATTCACAGCACTTTTTCTGTACAGTCGAGAAATAAAAATTAAGACCTGTTGTAGTCTGACAAGAATTCAAATATGTTAAATAATATACCATAGGAAAGGAATTGTCAATTTTCTATGGAAAGTTAAAGGGACAAAGGTCTACAAAAGGGAACCTTTGACAATGAAAGGAATCTTGGACATTAAAGGCAAAGAGGGGTGATTTTTTTTCAAATATTGTTCTGTCTTAAATGTAGAAAGTACATATCTTGGGTTGAAAACAACTTATTATCATAAAAAATAGTTAACTAAGATACGGCACTAATTTGTTGGATTTAGATACTTTTTTATTCACATAAGGCTTCACGAAAGTGCTAAGCATGCAACAATGACCTTTCTTCAAATCCATTACAGGGCATTTATTTCTATAAAGACAAAATCTTGCATGGCATCAAAACATTCTTGAGGAAACAATGCTGACAATTTTAAAGGAGACAGTATACTTCATACCTTTAAAAAAGTAGCTTTAGTAAGAATCCCATTTTTTTTATAATGCCCTGTTGTTTCTAAAGCAGGCTCTTTAACTGAAAAGAGGTTTCTAATATTGCTTTCTAGTAGAAACATTAAAATCTGCCACTGTATTTGTGTGTATCAGTCATCAGTTATTAGGTAATACAGAATTTAACAAATGTAAGAACCTTTCATAAAATACTTCTCTAACCTGTTCAGCAGAGTTTAGTTACTTACAGAAGATGCGAAAATATTATATGTGTGCCTAGAAAGCATTCTTCTCCCATGAAAACTGCCTGGTTGTCTTTTCTTGTCACAACTGAAAAGACAGTTTTGTGCTTGCACTATACTCTAGTTATAAAAATGGTGAATTTTAACCAACTGAACAATAGCTAAAAATTATCTGTGCACACTAATATTTGCAGCATTTAGGTAGATTGTGAGGGGATATTTTTAATACAGGAAAATATTTTATCAAAATTTCATTAACATAAATAAATGTTCTATAAAATATATTTATATTCATCATATAATTATCAAAATTGCTCATCAACTCTGACACTGGCTTCAAGGGCTAATTCCTTTACATTGCACTGCAATGAGTCTGTGAGTTACAACGTCAAAATTTATTCAGCTTGCAGGAGTACCTGATTTTATGTGTTGAAAGCACTCTTTAGTATACTTTTAGAAACATGTTGGTCAGGGCTGCCTATTCCAGTAGGTGACACTCTATTTGTAAGCAGGTCTCTGTGGTTGGATGCACAATGTAAGAGTGTGGGTATGTGTGGCCCATGTGCACTTGCACATATGCTCTTTCTCTACTTAAAATATAACGAAAACCTATAACCCAAATGTCCTCATAAAAATGATTGGAGAACGGAAAATATCCTCATCAGCTGGAAAGAATATATGTGAATTGGCTGCCAACTGTACATACTATGCATAAGAGGAGCAGCAATTGTTGCCATTTTTTTAGCTTTAAGATAGCGTATTGATGGTAACTACTAATTTGTTTGGTGCAACAAGATACTGGGTAAATTTCTGGTGGATCAGTAACATCACCACTGTTTAAAGGCAAGNGTGTGTGTGTGTGTGTATAAAATATACATCCCTTTCAGTTTACTGCTCACCAATGTTGATGTTGACAGCAGTCTTTAGCTTCACTGCAATTGTATTTTTAAAGTGATAGATTTCACTAGTGGTGCTATTACGACCACAGAATGATAGGAATAATTTTAAAATGTGATGAAACGATTTTCTTATCTTGCTTAATGACAATGTTGCCTATGCAGTGTGCCAAATTACCATTAAGGGGTATTTTAAATCACTTCAATAAATCTTAAAATGATTTTCAGATATCACTTAATGCCTTCCAGTTGACATAACAAATGAACCATTTCAGATTTCATTGAAAGCTCTTTAGTATATGTCATCAGTCTGTTTTGGAAGACTTTCAAAATGTGACAAATTGCAGTAAATCATTTTGAGACACCCCAGCAGCATTTATACAATTCTAAAGTATTATGAGAGCTTTGTAAATCATTGTAGATTGCATATCAACTTGTGGTTTTGCCACATAACAGAAGCGACAGAAATAAAAATCTGTCTTGGTGAAACATTCTTTTTTCCATCATATAATTTTGTTTAACACTTTTTTGCATTGACATATTATGAATCTGCAATGATGAGAAGAGCTAGTTTCCAAATTAGTTGGTCCGAAATTTGTATGGAATGACGTGATATCAAAGTCCTCATGGAAGAGCTGACCACATTATTGTTGCCTATAGAACTGCCTATGCTGGCAGTCTTAGACTAGCTATAGTTAAGATGTGGAAAATGCTTTTTTAAATTACATAGCTAGTGACAGCTATGAAAGAGCATTTATGATAAATGAAATATAAATTTGCTGTACAATATATGCAAAATAGGCTGAGAAGTATTTTTTCGCCTTGAGAGTTTTTTTAAAAGGTGCACTAACAATATTACAAAATGCAATCTAATTATTTGTATTATGCCTGCAAAATAAAAATACAATAAAGTATAATAAATAACAAACCTAGGATTACCACTCCAATTATTATGCTGACATTCACTAATATTACTGACTTTAAAAAAAAAATGTTTTCTGGGTCTATTTTTATTTCATCATCTGCCCACAATTGAATGTCTATGTTTCCCTTTTCTTGAACTGAAAGTCTGATTCAAAGGTCAAACCTGACTGAATCTTATTCATGCCTCATCACTGATAGCAGTACTAATAAAGAACCAATTGTGAATATTTTTTTTTCTGAAAACTTCACGAGCATCACGGACACAGGTACTACTTCTTTCAGACTCCAAAGAGTCTCATCAAATAGGGAAATACTCCTATTGAAAGCCATTAGCAAAGACGTAATAGTAGAACCTAGACAATAAAAATTAACAGACGTACTTATATAACCATTTCTTAATCAGAGAAGCCTGATGGGTAGTAATACTATAGTCTGCATTGGATGCTCAAACAACCGCAGAACAGAAATGGCGAGTACAATACCATGTGTGATAGACAAGCTTTCTTGCACAGCTCTACTGGTGTATTTAATTTCTGACCTGTGAAGTCTCGCTTTTCTGGTCCTAGGACTCTCATGACCACAGATTATCAGTCATGCAGAAATATATCCTGATTTTGTGATATAGACAAATGTCCACTGAAGATTAAATTAAGAACCAAACTCACTGCATGTGTGACCTGGTACAAATGTCAACACAAATTGCTAGTGGAGAAAAGCTGAAGCACTGAACCACCAAGACATCTACTTTCATAATGTCTGGGGTTGTGTTTTTAATTAAATTTCCTCTTTTACTAATCTCTGTTAGCAAAATCTGGGAAGCCATGTCTGCCAGTGTTTTTAACAGGGCATATCAGAGATAAGAATGAGTACAGAAAAGGAAAAAGGCTCACAATTTTTGTTCTATGCTTCAGAGAGCAACTCTTGCCTCTTAAAGAGAAAAGAGGTCTTCCAGGTTACTTTATCATCATAGACACCTTGCTATCCTGTATGAATGAAATATTTTCTGACATCTATGACTTAGAAAAAAAAATAATATGTATTGAATTCTGCTTCCATCAAGGTGTTTCATTAGGCTAGAAGAAGATTAATATGTTTGCTCCCTATACGATACATCATGTTCTTTCGTACAGAAACCATTTTACCATAAAAAACTACTATGAGAGAAGGGAGAAGGGTAGCCATCAGACCAACAGCTGCTTTTAAGCATCTTCTGGTAGTGTAATTACACAGGAGTGGGGAAGGCGCAGGCAAATGATCTTGCATTAAAAGATCCATCAAATTTGTGTGGAAAAAATAGGAACATGAAAGTGCTGTAAGAAAAGTAATTTTATTGTTCCAGTAAGTTGTTTAAAAATGAAAAATCTGTGATACCAGGTTCATTTAAACAAGCATTAAGTTTCAGCATAGACCATGTACATACATTTTACTTCCATTCATTACACCTACTTGCTGTCTGCTTTTGCTTGCAATGATCAGGTGTATCCCTTGTCTCTGAAAAACACTTCTCCAGTAATTTTGTCCACACTGTCTTTGTTGTAATTTCTTCTGTGGTTTCTTTTTAGGTTTCTAACGTTCAACATCCTCAGGTAGAAGCNAAAAGAGAGAGAGAGAAAAAAGAAACCCTCAAAAAACTCATCCCTCCTTTATAAAGCCAAAGCATCTGAATTCTTCAAAGCAATCTGAGTTTGTCAGCTTTTTCTACTGTCTTGGAGATAAACTTCTGAAGTAGTTTTTATGTGGGAAATGGCGATTTTGCCAGGATTCTCTGTTTAAGCTTACCTGAATTCACAAAATATATCACTTATTCCACAGGTAAGTGAAAGACCAAGTAATATAATATTACAGCTAGCAGAGGCTGAAATTGTATGTTTTTTAAATAATTGGAAAAGACTAAATGGGAAGATCTGATTTCAAGATTAACTGTGTTTAAAATCTTAAATTAACTTTGTGCAGAAGTAAAGAGACAGTGTTAAAATTCACAATATTGTTTGGAATGAATTGTGAATATGAGTCAGGACAGAAAGCAGACATACATGACAGATTAATGATTTGTATAAAAAAGCAAAAAAAATGTAACAGCATGCTGAGAAAATGAATTCTCTAAAGACAGTGCTGTTCTGTGTAGAAAGTACCGGGAAATATGAATGCTGAGAGAAAACACAGAGGATAATAGTAAAAATGTTGTGGAAAGCACGGCAGGACTAATTATCAGAAATACACTTCCCAAGACTTTTGTCTAGAGAAGAAAGATAATTGTTTGAAGTGAAATATCAAGGTTTTGCCTAGTTCGTGGTCCAGTTACAAAAGTGACATTCCCACAAATATGGTCTATTTTTTTTTTGAGGCTTTTTACTAAGCACGTGACATTCCTTAAGAAACTTAAAATGAAACATAGTCTTTGCCCAGTATGTTTGGTTAGCTCAGAAGAGTTTGCACAGTTTGCAGAATATTATTGTGTGAGAAGTTAAAACTCTTTTGCTCTTTTCACTCATTTTAATAAACTCCTTTTTCTTTGGATGCCATAAAGTGCGTGGAAAATTCCAGCAGGTGTCAAGTTACATGGCTTGGGTCTATTACCTACGCCATGGTAATTTTAAGAGCCTATGATAGATTGAACCAAGTTGAATTAGTTAGACACAGCTAAGAATACCTCATGTATTAAGATCTTAGTCTTCATTGTTCCATTAACTCTAATATATTAACTGTCCTGCATGTTTGATTATTATCTTCTGCCAAATTATGAACAAACCACTTTTAAGCAACCAATCAAACAATCAAAAAAATAAACAGGACTACGCTTCTTCCTAAAGCAAGTCTCAGAAAAAAAGCTGAATTTTGCAATGTGTGTAAAATATTTAAAAACTAAATGATTTCTTTGAGAATTTTTGACAATCTGAGGTTTGGAATAGAAACATGATACATGGCAGGAGTCTATGAGGGAATCATGGCTGATTTTTCTGCTACCTCTGTTTTACTGATCTCCACCAGCTCCTGAAAATTTACATTTTCCACTTATTTTGCAGAATCAAAGATACTTGCTAACAAAATTTCTGTGTGTCTTATCTGAATTGAGTATTATTTAGAATGTTGACACAACTTCAAAAAACGAAGTGCTCACATGCTTGTGAGTTTGGTGCAGTTTCAGAAAATTACCAGTTTTAAGGAAAATAGTTTCTTTATTTCTAGTTATATTTTCTCATTGTCTTATCCCTCAGCAATAACCATCAGAGGAAGCTCTGTTAACTCGTAGTCTCAACACAGTCTCACCTATAATACCCACTCTTTAGCTCTGATCCTACAATGTTTTCTCATAATCTTTAACTTATAAACCTCGTAAGCTGGCAGCTGTTGACAGCAACTCTGGATACAACCATCCATCCAGTTCCTTGTCCATCTAATAATCCATCCATCAAATGCATATGTCTCCAAATTAATGGCAAGAATGTTGGGGGAGACTGAATCAAAGTCCTTACAGAAGTCCAAGAAGATGTCATGACACCCCAGCCGCAGTGCTGCTTCCAGGTCTGGGAACCCCAGCACAGGAAAGACATTGACCTTTTGGAGTAAGCCCAGAGGAGGACCACAAAGATGAGTAGAAGGATGGAGCAACTCTCCTATAAGGAGGGCCTAAGAGAATTGGGATTGTTCAGTCTGGAAAAAAAGAAGTCTTTAGAGTGACCTAATTAAATTATATACTTAGAAGAAATTCTTTACTGTGATGATGGTGAGGTACTGGAACAGGTTGCCCAGAGAAGCTGTGGATGCCCCATCCCTGGAAAGTTCCCTGAAAGGCCAGATTGAATGTGATTTTGAGCAACCTGGTCTAGTGGAAGGTTTTTTGCCCATGGCAAGGGTTTGGATCTAGATGACCTTAAGGGCATTTCCAACCCAAGCCATTCCATGATTCTATTGCATTAGTTGCTCTTGCCTTGTTCACTGATGCATTCAGTCCATCATAGAAAACCACTAGATTAGTCATCATTTGCCATTAGTGAAGCTGAGGGATGTCTCTAGTCACCTTCATACCTTCCATATGTTTCAACATATTTTCCAGAAGTCTTACTCCATGATCTTGCCAGTCATGGAGATGAGGCTGACTGATCAGTAATTCCTAGGCTTCTCATTTTTACCCTTTTCAGAAATGGATGCAATATACCGTTTCTTCAGTCACTGGACATTTCACCCATCAGACTTTTGAAATACGATGTACCATCACTTAGCAACTACAGCTGGCACTTCCATCAGGACCCTGGAATATAGCTTTTTGGGTCGTATGGGCCCAGGTTCCTCAGGAAGTCTCAAACCTGATCTGCTCTTATGGTGGAAAGGATTTCATTCTACCAGTCCTTGCCTTGAGGTTCAGTGATTTGAAAGATGTGGGAAGGGTGATAACTAGTGACAATAACTGAGGCAAAAAAAAAAATCTTTATTAGAACCTCAGCCCAATCCATGATGGTTCTCACTATTCCCGCCTATTTATCAGGAAGGTGGTTTCTTTAATCTTTCTTTTTTGATAAACAAACCTCTTGAAACCCTTCTTGTTATTTTTCAATCCCCTGCCAAATTCTTCTCTGGCTGTGCCTTACCTTTTCTGATCCTGTCCCTTTAAATCCATGCAGAATACCCTATATTCTTTCCAGTATATATGTCTTTTTTTCAGTGGCCTGAATTTCCTTCCTGTGCTTCAGTCAGACCAGGAGATCCTTATTTAGCCATTCTGATTTCCTGCACTCCCTGCCTGCTTCCTCAAACAATGGAAATCTTCTGTCCTTTATGAAAAAAAATCCTAAATGACCTTCCAGGACTGTTCTCCTCCTTCATCCCTGAGGACAGTTTCTTGAGGGTCATGTATGTTAATTTCCTAAGTAACTGAAAATTCACTCTGCTAAAATTCAGGGTCTTGACTTTACTCTTACATGGCCTATATCTCGCAAGATTCTGAATTCCACCTGGACATGATCTTCCTAGCCTGAAGGATAAGATGCTGCTATTCTTGACATCGATAATTATTCCATCCAGGCTAGTAAACTTCCCTGGCTGGACTGTCTATCTTCTGAATTAAGACACTGTTCTCAGTGCACTCCAAGAATGTTCTGCACTATTTACGCCTTGCTGTGCCACTTTTCCAGCAGTCGTCATCATGACTGAAGGCCCCCAGCAGGACTGGATCCTGGGATTATGATGCTTCCTGTAGTTGAATTAAGAACAGTTAATCAGCGTGCTCACGTTGAGCACACAGTCTCATTTTAAACATCAGCCGTGAGGTTTCCTTTGCTGGCTTGGCCCTTAGCTTTTACCCATAAGACTTCAATCCATTCATCACTGTTTTTCAAAGACAGCTCTCTGCAGTCAACCCAGTCTTTTGTACAGAGGGCAACCATCCTCACATTTCCCCTTTGCCTGTCCCTTCTGAGCAGTTTATAGCCATTGACTGTAGTGCTTCAGTCATGCGGTTCATCCCACCAGGTTTACAGTGATAGCGTTTTGATAGCTTTGTAGAGGCACAGTGGCTTCCAACTCCTGCTTCTTGTTACCCATGATATGTGCACTGAACAAGCACTTCAGCTATTCTATCCGCCATGGCACCTTTTTAGAGGAACAAGCCGTAATTTCTCTGAGACATTTCACAGATCCGTTGCCCTGTTGGTTTTTAAGGCATCAGTGGCTCATGAACTTTTTGTTACTGAAAACTCCATCCTGTTCCATCACTAAATCGAGTTTAAATTTCTTCTTGTATATGTAGCAAGCTTGTCAGTGAGATCCTCTATTTCCATTTGGTCAGGTGAATTCCATCAGCTCCCAGCAGGCCCACCTTCTCAAAGGTAAATCCATGATCACAGAAGACAAAACTTTAGTTATGGCACCAGTCACTCAGCCAGGCATCCATGTGCTCAGTTTTTCTCTTCTTGAACTCTTTCTTCTGACTGGGAGAATAGAAGAGAATATGGGCTCATGATCCTTTTAACTTTGTGCCAAGGGACATACAGTCTTTCTTGATAGTTCTAAGTCATGTAGTCATTATTATACCCTACATGGAACAGTAAGAACAGATGATAACCTGTAGGGTTCACCAGGCTTGACAGCACTGCATTGACATCACTAATGCAAGCTCCTGAGAGGCAGCAAATATCTCTAGAGAAATTATCTGGACAGCAATCTAGTTCTTTAGTGCCTCTCAGTAAGGAATCTCCAAATACTAACACCTTACAAGCTTTAGTGGTGGCACTGGTTACACACACCAGTGTGTGGTTGGAATAAATTTGCATTGTCTTCTTCTCCTGAGTCTTGTCTGTTTCTCACATGGTCTTCATTCTCTGAACTCAGTGTTGTATCTTTTGCAGGGGCACTTAAGGGAAGGGGGAAGGTTCTTCCTTTTGCCCCAAGCAGAGACAAGGGTCCAGTCTCTTCATTGTGGGTTACTCGATTCAGTCACCTTGGGGCTGAACTCAGGCTTCCCTTCCTCTTATGCAGCCTTAAGGCAGGGCTGTTGCTCAGACTAGGGTGGTGCACAAAACCAGGTATTGATCTCCTGATCATACAGTAAGTGGATGGAAAATGTTTTGGTATCTTATATATAGTTTTCTGACTGTAGATATTAGAATAAAAAAGCTACATTTCCCTATTTTTTTTCTCATTACAATGTTATTTTGATCAAATGTAAAACAATTAATCTGAAAGACAAAGAACTTGCAACGGTGGTGTCATAGTCACTTTCTGCAATATGAGCATTGACTTCTTGCCACAGTCAATTACTTACAATACAACACTACATGAAGTAGTGAAATCTGAAAATATGCCTCCAGGCGTCAAAACACCAGGGGATTAATACTAATGTTTCATTTACATACAAGAAATGAAATGTTGTGTTGCTCAGCTTCACAGAGGAGCAGAGAAAGAAAGAAATCTATTTTCCTTGCATACATTAAAAAAAGAAAATAAATTTTCAGACCTGAAAATATTACCCACAGCAGTCTGCATTCATGCCAAAAAATACTCCCACATCAAACTCAGGTCTCAGGTTAAATACTTGGAGCCTTATAATATATTTTTATGGAGGAACACACCCCCCACCACCACCACTACTGTATTTTTTCTATATGAGTAATACTACAGCCTTTGTCTCCCTTTCCAGGATTTGTAAAACATGCTGTAATGCCACCAGTTACTATATATCCCTTTTAATCCCTCTTGCAACTGAAGAAATATGATCAAGATAAGAGGAATGCTTTGTTTTAGGAAATTTTAAATAGGTTAAAACACAGAAAAGCTCTTTTGTCCCATGCTTATAAAAACTCTTCACTAGCTTATTCCTGAAGGGACTGGAAAGCAGACTGTCTGAATTTTTTTAGTTAATGCTCTTTAGCAATGCCTTTTTCTGATATGACAGTCAGATTATGGCCTCTAATACAACATTACAATAATTCTGTGTTCTCTTTTGAGCTGCTAGATCCAGAAAATGCATAGCTAATCATACTTTCCTGCCTTTAGTAGGATGTGGGATTGTGGCTTTAGTCTGCCCAAAGACCACCAACAGACAAGACTGTAAAGTCCCTTTCTTTGAAAAAATAACAGTAAATTAAACAAAGAATGTCCATCTCAATTTATGATTTTATTTGTTTTATTCCAGTTAGAACAAAATAATATAAATTACTCACGAGGAATAAACACGATTACTATAATCTCAGCTATCAGGCAGATCAAGATCTAAATCATGCGGCTTTTAGATGCCTCTTTACCTCAAAAGGATGCTCTCAAGCATTTTCTAAAGTTTTTAATTCTTGTTTACTCACTGTTGGTTATGCTACCTTCTCAAAAGCTTGGAAAAAAGCATCCCTCACCTCAGCCAAGTCTGACAATTTCAGATTTTTCTATTTGGCAAGCACTGATCTTTGTCTTTTTGAATGGTCCTAAAATTGACACTGCTGTTTTATTTGACAACAGTGCACATTTCTATTTCCTGGTGCACAGAAAACCTTATTATACAAAAACACTTCTGATCAACAGCTTGACATTTGCAGAGTGGGCTGAGCGAATGAAAGGATGCCTTTTGCTCATTTGTCAATTGTGGAGCAGAAAGGCCAAAGGAGGGAGGATACCACATTTTTGTGTGGTCCCATAAAAAACAAATAACTTTTCCAAATGCTTTTGTCTTGGATTATTTTAAAGTAGTATAGGTAGAAAAGAAGTTGATGGAAATATCTTCCTGTGTTAAATGCAATTAAGTTTGCTACAGTTCATTATTATAGCCTACACATATACAAGGACAAAATCTTAAGTGGACATCTGTAAAAATGATCCTTCAACCAGGAAACTAGCAAGTGATTTTCTGCTTGAATATTTTTTCTAATGGTAAGCTAAGATGAAAACAAATATCTAAAGATGGTGGCAGCACTCCTGATTTTCTAGTATCATCTTTTCCCCTCAGGGAGAAAAAATGTAGAATTTAAATTCTGCAATACACGAAATGCTAATCTTACATTCGGTTAAGTACAAAGAAAAAGCATTGAAGCATTCAAAATCAAACATTTCAGTAATTAAACAAGAGAATCGGGGCCCTCTTTCCTTTCTGATATTGTTTGTTTTTTATTAGTACAGGGAGGATTTAGCACATCATGAAGATTAAATTTATATGAGAAACTGATGAAAAATCAATGTTTTTCTGAGGTTTAAAAATATCTTATAGTTAGTCTGCAATAAAACATCAAACAAATTCTAACAGTACATAATAGAAAAGTGTTCTCTTGAACTAAGCTGGGATTTTCAAAATTATCTGAATCAGTTAGGTCTGAAAAGGCCAATTTTCTTTATAAATTTAATTTCCTATTTTCACAGTCATTTACCATACACTTTCAGTAGAAAGGTCATCCTTTATTTCTGCCACAAGTTCTGCAAAGATATATGATACCTCAAAGCTTAAACACTTTATTTTTAAAGATTTATGTATGTAATTTCCAGTCATACAAATGGAAAGCTTTTTGTTAAATATTCTAAGCTTTTTGTAAAAGATGCTAGATTTTAGAAGCTCCCCAAATTCACTGTAGGTTAAATTTATTAGTTTTACAAAATGTCATAGTAGTTTTCTGATTTTAAGGTCTTTTTTAATCTTACCGTTACACTCTTTGACATAAAAATATTTTAGCACTCTATCGAAAGAAAATTACTTTTTGTTGCTTCAAATTCTTTCACTTCTGTACAAGGGCCGATACACAAATCATTGAGAAATACCCAGTAACACTAATTGCTTTGCATGCATGCGAAAACAAAACTAATGCAGACTCTCTTCTGAGAGTTATTTAGAATGCCAACAGGAAAAAAGTCAATGGCCAACACTGTAATTCATAAATGGAAGGCCAGGATGCAGAACCATTTAGCCCGTGTTCCACATAATCAGGGTATTCATTAGTATTCTGACTACTGCCCTGGCTCTATTCAGTGTCATCAGTCACTGAATATTTTGAAAGATATTGTCCTGTGAAGTCAAGGGGGAAAGACTTCTTAAAAAGGTGCTTTAGCCCCCACGATTTTCTTCATGGCTGAAAGAACTGACAAGTGAACAAGCGAACTAGAGGATGGTAATTCTGATTTGGTTTTGAATGTTTGCCCCTCACTTTGGATTTGAATTAAATATCCTGGAAGTTATTAATAATAAAAAAGGAACTGGGCTCTGTGAGATTACTCTGTACATTCTCCAGCTTGAAAGTATTAGATATATGACAACATCAAGTTCTTTTTCCTGCCCATTGTCCCAGTAAAAATTTTTTTGTTCCAGGTCTCTTTCACCTGGATGGCCATTACCTGAACTACCTGCATGATCATTAGACTGAGCTTTTACAATAGGATTCTGAGAAAGCCAAATAATACCAATAGCAGTCATTACATAACACACAAAATGTAGCCAGTAGTCTTCATTTTGTGAGGGTATGTTCACATCTATACACACATGATTTCCTAGTTGCACAGCTCCTCTGAAATGAACTGTCTCTCTTCTGTTCTTTGGAAATACTCTGGTAATATATTATAGGCTCCATTACTCATAATTTATAAAATCGTTAGCTGATAAAGATCCCCCAATTCTTTGTAATACTTAATCCTCAATGCAGAAGTTTGAGATAGCTGTTCCTTCAGCCTGAATACCTGGGAAAAAAAAAATTACAACAGCATAAAATATGTGTATCAGTGCTTTAGACTAGCTAGGGCTAACTGAGAGATACCAGGAAGAATCTTTAGGACAGAAATTATAATGATTTTAAATGATCACAAATGGTTTTTCTAGTTTTGTTTTTTTTTCAATAATAACTATGGCCATACACTTCTGTATCAGTTCAGATGGATTTTTCCAACAAGCTAAACTTTTTAAGGAGTTAGGAAGCATATAAAGCTTTGAGCTAACATACGAAAGTTAGATTTTTGTATCTGGTATTGTGTGTGTATATATATATATGTATATATTTGTATTTATCCCTCACAATTTGTAATTGTGTATCTGTACACTAGAAAAACAGAGAAACATTTCCCATTTCTTGTGTGTATACAGTTTCACATATTCTGTATCAAACTACACATCTGAAATTTTTACAAATGAAAGCGAAATTTTTATAATTATTACAAACTGCGCTTCACATAGAAAATAAAATGTACCTGCTTGCAAGGTAGTTTACTAAGAAGTGGTTCATGGCGATTTGTAGAAGCTCTTTTATTTGATATTTGATTATACTTCAGTAGCAACTAAGACAATGTTCCAAATAATGATCTGTGTGGGATGTAGTTGACTATGCCCTCAAATGTGCAAATTCCTGAACAAACATAGCATCAAATAATTTGTTCTTCATCATTGTCCTGGATACATGTATCTAGACAGATTCAAATAATGGCTTAAAAGTACTTCTAGGATCACTTCTGTAATTTTTATTAAATTTAAAAGTTAATGTTTCCAAATATAATTTCCCAAATCAGGATCCCACAGAGTCTCTATGTATGCATTCAAGTTTCTATTTTTGAATTGATTGCATGAAGGATCCAGCCCAATAGCCTAAATAGCACATTGAGAATTGAAAAAAATAAGAAATAGACAATTGTATTAGACTTCTGGCATAGGCCACCTTCACCTGAAAATATGTGACTGCATTATCAGTCAAAACAAAGTTATTACTTTGAGAATTTTTAGGGAAGAAACATATTTAATTTTTAGGGGCAAATTAAAAATGTTGTTACTTTTATGGATCAAGCTGTCTTGTGTCCAAGATGAGGAATAGCAACTAGGAAGATAACTTTAAAATACAGCTTCTTTTTTTTTTTCCGTTCTTTTCTTTTTTCTTTCCTTCTCTCTGAATATCCCACAATAACAGAAGCAATGTCTGGCATCAAGTCATAACTATCCTTAGTTTTGAAAGTAGAAATTCTACTGCAGCTACCTTACTAGAGTTAAAAAAAAAATACCCGAGTTATAAGTAACGTTGTGCAACCTCCATAGACTGATATTTGCAGTGTGGTACAGCAATGTAAAACAAGTAAGATTTCCATCTTTTTCTGCTATCAAAATAGGGCTGAAGTCCAGCTAAATCTACCAGTAAGCGCCACAGCTTGAAAGTCAGAAAAAAATAATATAAATATGATCTAATACCAATTTTTATCCATGTTATACACTCCCACAAGCCCTATTGCAAGGAAACAGAGAGGTCTTGTTTACATGAAAATTTTGAAAAGCAGATCTACTTCCTTTTTTCATTTTTATTTACTAAAAATAATTTTGTCATCAATTTTCTCATCTCATTTGTTAAACACCCAGGAAATCCACTGACTTTTTCAATACGTACTACAATGAGCACTGCAAGAAAAAAAAAAGCACTATATTAAGTCAAGAGTACGTTATTATAGCCATGTTGTCTGTGTAACTGAAAAATTAACAAATCCACAAATTTAAAACTGCTCAGCTAGAAGTAGACCAAAGATTTCTCTTCAAATTTAGGAAAGTTTCTGGTTGTTTTGCAATTTTTGTTAAAATATACTGTTTTGAAATTATGAGATCCAGACAGAATGATAGCATAGGAAGAAAAAAAAATCTCTAAGAAAAAGGAAGTAAAAAATGTAAATATATTTATGACAGCCATGGTGGCCAAGCATATGTAAGGTATAGCCCATGCAAATTACTGGGAACAGCGGGAGAGAAACAGAAACACTGATGATACTTCATTTAACTTACCATAAAAAGAATTCAAATAAACTAACATTAAAAATGAGCAAATAAAGATTCTAGATGAGGCTGGTTTTTTGAGAACAAGTTCTTGTATGTTTACACTGCTAATGGCTAGATACAGATTTCAATATTGCTTAGGTGCCCCAGGCATTCTGTGCAAAATTGGTGCATTTGAACTTGAACATTTCGTCCATGGAATAATACAGAGGAACCATGACAGACTAATACATACAAAGAAGGATGTACTCAAAAATATATCCTCCAGACTTCTAACAGCAGCTCTTCAAGGAATCCTTATTCTAATACTGTGTAAAACACTAATACTAATTCAACGCTAATGTATTGAATCTGAAGGCTACTACTTGCATTTATTGAGGCCTACAGAGGCACAAACATATAACACCTAGGTTGAAAAAATATTTTTTCTTTTATTTGAAATTCCAAAAGTTGTTTTTTTCACCTGTCTTTTTAACACTTAAGATAAGATGAACCACAATTTCACAAGAAAAACTTTCAACCATGCAATTGATAAAGCTTATTCTTCATATGCCTTTCCCATTTACAGGCCAGCTACCCACATTAAAAGATTAGCCCTAGTAGACTTGCTAATTAAGCCTCGAGTGCCACCATAATGGTAAATTCTTGTAAATTACAGCCTCATTTCAAAGAAAAGAAATAGTAAAAATGTTGTGTCAGATTCGTAAAGGATTTCATTAGTTTTGTGTCTTTGTCTAAAAAAAAACCTGTCAATACGATCTGTAGCTCTTCTGTCATTAGGGAGTCTTTGTGCTAACAGAGCAAGACTGCGTCTTTAGACAGTTCAGGGCCCTTGTCAATAGAATGGAACGGAGGATAAAAGAAACTTGGGAGTCTCTTACCAAAAATGCAGGCTATTTTCAGGGTTAAATCCAATTAATGATAATGGGGAAGTACTGTTTAAATTCTCTGTGCACAAGTTCCACTAAAAGACACCTTGAAATATAAGTACCTGGCTAAGAGTGAACAAAAAAGTAGCAGAAGACTATTTCAGAGTTCATTAATTGCAAGATTATGTGCTTTTTCATCTTCCAGCTTCAGTGAGAAACAGTTAAATGGGAACGAAAGCAGCGTAATTCTTAGCATATGAGCTTCAGATACAGCATGCTTTAGCATGTATAGGACTTTAATTCCACGTAGGTATTTTAGCGAAGTAATAACAGTAAGAGTTCTTTGATTCTGTACTTTATTTCTGAAAGAAAAAATTGTCTACATTTTGGGTATGTTAACAGTCTTTCATCACGTAAGTTTTTTTCCGTCTTTCTCTGAATTTGTTTTGTCCATTAAGTAAGAATTAAGTGACTGCACTGAGGTCTGTAGAGAGTCATCAGTTAGGAACTGGAAAGCTTTGCCCAGCCCTTTTCTAGATGGTGAAAAAAGAAAGGCAACAAATGGTGTCCCAGTACAAATTTTGTTCTGAGAGTGACTAATAATAATTCAAATTCTTTTTTCCTGCTTTTGGCATGTTACTATACAATAAAAAGATATATTTATGTGTTTTTCTTTTATTAAATGTACTGGCTCTTTAAGCTCTTCTGTAGACATGAATGAGCACCACATTGAGCTATTGACCACAGTTCGCTCTTTCGCTAGAATAATATTTGTGGTGGAACACAAAATTTGTTGAGAAGAATGGCAGAATTAGTGTACTGAGAAAGGGGAGGGAGGAGGTGCCTATAGGGGTGAGCTGGGGTTGTGGGTTGACCCCAGCAGGCAGCTGAGCAGCTACTCACTCAGGCTCCACACCCTCTACCTCCAGTCCAGTGGAAAAGGGATAGAGGAAAGGAGAAATAAAAGCAAGAAAACTTAGGGATCAAGATTAGTAATATATAATATAGTAAATATTAATAATAGATAATATTTATTCTTTAGTAAGTGAAGGACAAGTGGAAGAAGAGAAAAAAAAACAGAAGAAGACAAAAGATGCATAGGCACTCCCAGCTCCCATGGGTTGATGGATGGTCAGTCAGTTCCTGAGCAAAAGATGGCTAGCCCTGCTAAAATCCTCTCTTTTCCCTTTTATTGATGAACATTACATTATAAACCTTGGAATATCTTTTTGGTTTGTTTGGATCATCTGCTCAGTTCCCTCCCAAACTATTGTGCACCCACATCTACTCACTGTGGGGACAGAATAAGAGACAGAGAAATCCTGGATGCTGTGCAAATGCTGTTCAGCAAAAGCTAGAAAATTAGTATATTATCAGTCCTAGTTAAGTTAAAAATTGTAATACATAAGAGATGCTTGGAAAAAAGAATGGAAAATCGACTCCGTCACAATCAGGCTCAATACAGCAGGAGAGTTTATATTACAGGCCCTTTAAAAATTAACTCATTTTCTGAAAGCGACAGATACAAGAATCACAGAATTACAGAGGAACCAGGGGGTTTTATGTTTTCCTTTTTACCCCTGCTATATATGTCTATGGGTATTAGAAAACAGCAAGAGAAAAAAAAAGCAATAATGGCATTTACTTAACTATAGAATTTAGTAAAAGTAGTATTAGTAGAAAACATATACATGCCAACATCAGGAGGCAAGAGAAAAGGAACTAAGATGATATATTTCAAAAAGTCTTATGAGTAGTTTTAAGTTAGCTTCTTGATATTTTGATGCATATCTCATGATCTTCAAAATTTTGAGTGCAACTTGAAGAGTTTTTCTCTCAAACAAATAGGAAAAAATTGCTGTATTAATTTGAGTTTACCCCAAACTGTCTACATTTAAACAGCCACACGAGAATGCAAGAAAGTTGCCTGGAGGTATTTTTCAATGTGCTATATGGCATTGCCTTCCAGTAAAATAATCAGCAAACTTAAATTTAGACCTTTTTATACTACAGTATTTTGTAACTTTAAGAATTAGCCAGATGCAGCTTGCAGAAGCTGACATGAAAACTGTTAAATCTAAGTTAAATGTTTTAGAAGCATAATCAGCAATATGATCAGACTTACTATTGCCACCATAGTAGCACCAATCCTTATTTTTATTTACATATGCTAATGTATAGAGACATGCAATTTCAGTGAAGCACTATATGCTGTGCAGGTAAAAATCTACAAAGAAATCAGAACTCAAACACTTTTTATATACATTTTTAGTCTTCTAATTTTTATTTCTAAAGTTGACAGTGACTCAAAGGTTAATTTGCTTTAAAACAAAATTTTTCAGCAATGTGAAATATTAGTTAAACCTATAAGAATCTTCTTTAGGAAAAAAAAAGAGGGGGGAAACAATACGTAAATCACTGTGTCTCAGTAATTTAAAGGTCTTTGTGATCACAGTTGCACCTCATCTTTGCATATTATTTAGATGCACAGGGTCATTTTTCAGATAGATCACTGAAATAATAAAAGAAGAAGACCTTTGTTCCAAGCAAGGCAGGAGACGTTTAAATTTGATTATTAACATTCTTCGTAATACTGAAACAAAATGCACATGCTTCCATGACATGTTGACTCTGCAAAAGCTTTTAAGAATCTTAGGGCTTCATATTATTTTTCAGAACCAGGTAATCACTATAATGTTACCATACTTTGCGAAATGCATACACATAGTGTCTGCATAAGATTTAATGATCTAAATGGCTTATTAACTCCCATTTCCAGCTGAGGCACATTTATGTTTTCAAATAAATAATGATAATTCTTGCTTATTTTACTGCTAATAGGAAGATTTTCTGCCATTCTGTGGAAAGAAACACTGCCTATAATACACAAAAGTAAACTCCAACATTAAAAATGTACTTTATCTACTTATTGAGCAGTGATTTACTTCTTTACTTTTCTTATGTCTTATGGTTAATATGTCATTTGGGGCATTTTTTTAACAGCCCTGAATAGTCAACATGTTAGAGATATGGCTCTGTATGCTTCTATTTTAACTATGTTTCCAGGACAGTTCAAATGAGGAAAATTGTTACTGACTGTCATTTCAGATTTAAACTGAACAGGATTCAGGCAGGACACTCCAGATCGTGAACCTTTAATGCTTTATGTATCTGCAGAAAAGAGATGTCAAACAGAGAAATATACTATGTTTATATCCCAGGGTACTCATCCCACTTACAAGAAAGAATAACTAGATTAATGGCCTATATAAAAACTCACCTAATTCTGTCATTTAGCAGTAAAAATTCCAAAGTTAGGGCCTCATATTTTCATAGTTACTGATTCATGATTTTGTTACAAGAAATTCACACTTCCTGTTTTTTAACCTATGAAGACATGGGGCATCAGCATAACAGGCAGCAGACCTTTGTTGTTGACCTTTGCAGACCTTTGCATGCATGCATCCATGCTCCTCTGGTTTCCAGGTCTTGGGCTATGGAAGCCCTACCCCTGGATTTTTCCAGTGACTCTGTTGTGGTGTCTTGTCAGGGAAATGGTGAAATGAGTACCCACAACACTGACTACGGGTTAGTGCATTTGGAGGCTATTGCAAGATCCTACTTTCTGGGGTTTTTAACATGTGTTTTTCCCAGCACTGGTGTTTCTCAAGCTGGGCCTTGTACCGGGAGATATGAAAGTCCATGAAATTCCAGATCTATAGTCCAGGCACATTCTCTAAGATACTGGGTTAGAAGACACTCTTGAATGTTCCAAATGGGCCTTTTCTGCATGCCTAGATGCCATCAGAAAATGAGAGGGAGGGATTTGGAGGGACTGGGGGCGGTGTTAGAGGGGGGTAGTGTGTGTATACTGCTTTTTCTAACAGCACATCCTAAGAGGGGAGAAGGAAGAAGGAAATTATGTGGTAGATTGGCAGTAGGGTAGAGTGTGACATATGAAGACTGCTGGGACTGATTACTGTCCTGCTCTAAATGAACATATGCACTGGACAGTCAGTATGTACTAAAGTGCAAAGAGGCATTCAAAAGCAAACTGTCTTCCTTTCAAATTTTTCTGCTGAAGGGAGTCCCTTCACTACCCAACATAAAATACAAGCTAATATCCTGAAAGAAGAATGAAAGGGAGAAATTTTAGTCTCCAATGCCAAGATAATTTGATGTAACAGATTAGGCAGAGTCAATGTTTTTTTCAGTGATTCTGAAAGAAAAGAATATCAGGGAAAGAAGAGAGATCTCTGTCTGTGGCAGAACTGTATGCAGAAAGTAATGTGAACATTACAATCCTTGCAAAGTCAGTTCTTACTGCTTCAAAACACTCCACTTTCTGATTTTATTTAACTAAACATTAGCAACTCAACTGAAAGAAACAGAAAACAGTCAAATTATGTATTTAGTATATGCAAAATTTAGCCTTCCAGAAGAGACAGATGTAAGCTCTACCCTTTAGCTCATGTGGTTTAGTCTTTAACTCAGACAAGTGAAAAAGTCTGTCACTTCATACACCATGAACCAGCTAATATTATCATACGTACAGTTGAAA
Organism: Edolisoma coerulescens; assembly: GCA_013397115.1. Lineage (NCBI taxonomy): Eukaryota > Metazoa > Chordata > Aves > Passeriformes > Campephagidae > Edolisoma > Edolisoma coerulescens. The sequence goes on along the minus strand of VWZW01005251.1, from coordinate 517,505 downwards.
AGCAGTAGTACCTAAAGTTATGAAGTCACTACTCTTTTTGCTTTTATTTCAGTTTTGTGCTTATGTCTGTGAAAAGACATATATGATAGGCATGACATCATATGATCCTTACAAACTATGTGTGTTATGGCTATGTGATGGTATGGGGCTCTTTCTAATGTACACAGAAGGCTGAATGGCTAGCTGCTAGCTGGTCATTCACCTCTGCAAGTGACTGTTTTAATGTGGTGGGTTGACCCTGCCTGGTCGCCAGACGACCACCAAAGCCCCTCTGATTTCCCTCTTTAGCTGAACAGGGGAGACAAAAGGTAATGAAAGCTTGTGGGCAATATAAGGACAGAGAGAGAAAACTCAGCAGGGGAAAAACAGACTCAGCTTGGGGAAATTAGTTTAGTCTAAAATCAGAGTAGGATAATGAGAAATAAAACCAAATCTTGAAAACATCTTCCCACCATCCCTCTCTTCTTCATGGGCTCAACTTCATTCCCAAATTCTCTACCTCCTTCCCCCAGTGGCATAGGGGAATGGAGAATGCAGGTTGTTGTCAGTTCATCATGTTGTCACTGCCCCTCCTTCCCACTCACACTCTTCCCCTGGTCTAGCAGAAGATCCCTCCCATGGGAGATAATCCTCCATGAAATTCCCCTTCCCACAGACTGTACTTCTTGAACTACTCCAGTGTGGGTCCCTTCCACAGGATGCAATCCTTCAGGAACAGGCTGCTCCAGCATGGGTCCCCTGTGGAGTCGCAAGTCCTGTCAGCAAACCTACTCTAGCATGGGCTCCTCTCTCCATGGATTCACAGCCCGTGCTAGGAGTCTGCTCCAGTGCAGCCTTCCCACAGGGTCACTGCCTCTTTCAGGCATCCACCTTCTCCACCATGGGCCGCACAGGATGCAGGTCTACATGCTCTCCGCCGTGGACCTCCTGGGCTGCAGGCACATGCCCTCCCTCATCACAGGCTTCAAGGGAGTCTCTGCTCTAGTGCCTGGAGCACTTGCTCCTCCTCTTTCTCCACTGACCTTGGTGTCTGCAGAGCTGTTTGTCTCACATTCTCACCCCTCTGTTTCAGAGACACTTGCTCTTGTTCAGCAGTGTTTTTCCCCTTCTCAAATCCTTTATCTCCAGGGCACTATCAGCATCTCTGATGGGCTTAGCCATGGTCAGCAGCAAGTCCATCTTGGAGACAAATGGCACTGACTTTATTGCATATGGGGAAACTTCTAGCAGCTTCTCATAGAACCCACCCTTGTAGGTCCACCACTACCAAAATCTTGCCATGCCAACACAATACAGAGTGTTTGAAATACCGAATACATGTGCAATATAATTAGATTTCACATGAAAGTCTTAGCATACCAACCCTTTATTCTGTTGATCTCCCAGTTTATTGTCTGAAATCATTATATGTGACATATCACTTAAAAATTTACAAAATGTCATTTTTATCTACAGTATCACAAACTTACTAGTATCTATTCAGTGCCCCTCATTTCACTGAGGCTTAGTGAGGACTAAAATTCTCCACACTTTTCAGGATTTTTCTTGTAAATATTCATCATACTCTAGGTCTGTAGAATTTAAGCAAGATGATTTTCTTTACATGTTACAATGCTATCCTGCAGGCCTTTCAAACTGGTCATAGCACTTCCCAAAATAAATTTTGTTGCTTCCAACATGGCTCCTCATAATAGTAAATGCTTGCAGAATTGAGCCTTTAGTTTAAATTTTCACTTTTCTCGGTCTTGAACAGTGAAAACAAGCTGCAGACAACCTGACTAGATAACAGCAGTAACACATGTAATATGAACTGCTTAAAGTTAGTAAATGCAAGGTAAACAAAGATACATTTCCAAGAACAGACACCTAAGAGAGGTGTGGCAGGGGAAGTAGTAAATAGTTAAATAGTAGTTAAATAGTACTTAGAGCTAAACTGAGGAATAGCCATATAGGAATATGATGCTCACTGAAGTGAAAAAACTCGTAAACATTAGTGTAAGCAGCTCTCTAGTAGGTACACCACCAACCACATCTCATGACAAGAAAGATCAATGACAGGTACATTACATGTGACTAGTAGCTGTGTTGCCTTTGCAGGAAAGTCAGCAAGAAGAATCTGAATTTGATCTGAATTTGTGGCTGCAGGAAACAGAGAACAGGGCTGGTGGTGATGGGGTTTGTGAGGGAATTTAGAGCTAAACAGGATGCAGGATTTAAGGTATAGGAGTGGTACTTGGTACAAGGATGTTACAAGGATCATTCTTATTCCATATTCCATTCTACTAAAGGTAGGTAATATAATTACATTTTTTCTTATATCACATCAATGATATGTGTTGTTTAAAGGCAAGGAGAAAAAGCCATGTGAATTTTTCACTCTTCATGTATTTATTTTTAATAGAAAACAAATACTCTTATTTACACTAAAACCAACAGAATGAAGTATGAAACTAACAGTCAAAAAATATTAATTGAAAACATATGATTTTTAAAGTTAAAATTTGACAGTGTGCACATGTCACAGGCAGGGCATAGACCTCTTGGCAGCAGTATTAAATACTACCTCTGTGTTGAGCTGGCTTGTCAGTACCCACAAGCTTGTCAGAGCAACAGTCCAAGCAACTACTACAATCGCAGAACCTAAACCCACCATATGTATATTTTTAACTACAGCATTTTTTATTTGTTTACACTTATTATATGATCTACCTTTATTCATAATATTATGGCAAAATATTTGTAATACTGTACAAGAACTGTATTAACAGCTAGGATCTATTTAGTGTGGTTTAAATGTAAGCACACTGTTAGTTGTGTTAAGTATGGGTTTGGAGGCAAATATGAAAGTTCAGTATTCTCCCACAGATTTGTTTTTGCTCAGGATAGAGCATTTTGTAAATGTTACTAAGCCTCTTCCCTTGTGTAAGTATATTGATTGCATATGCGTAGCTCTTTATCTCTTTTGCAAATAAATCTCATGTACTGCAGATACAGGAAATGCAAAAGACCATCTGGGCATCATTGACCCACTCTTCTCAAATCTGGCAGACAGTTTAGCATACAGTTTATTTATTTCAGGGTATATACTGCACTATCCTGAAACCTCAGAAAAATACTCAGAGGACTTCTGTATTTTTTAGTATGTCAGTACAGAATTTCATTACAATTGTTTTCCTGAATGAGCTGTTTTATCCAAGCTTGAGTTTTTCACCTTTGGATTTTCAAAGCCTCACAAAAAAAACCCTCAGCAATAAAGGTGTTTGGTGTTTGAAGCTTGAAACTGGAGACAGATGAAAAATGAATACTTAATTCCCTGTACTCATTTGGTCTGGGAGGAAATGTGATTACATTTGTATTAGATGACTGTATTTGGATTTAGCCTGAATGTATACAAGTTTCTCCATTTGCTAAAGGATCAGAAAGAAGTAGAAAGATAATTTTGCCATGTTTATGTCTCCCCTATTGTTTAATCTGATGCTTTGATTCTCTAGGTTATAAGCATGTTTAGACAAAATTACTGATACTAACTTCCCATTTGACATTAGATAAAATTTTGACAGTGTTAAGGAAAATCTAAATTAAAGCATATTGTACTGGATGTGTTTCACTTGGAAGAAACTTAAAAATAGTCCTCAGCTGCAGAGTGTTTCAAACTGTCTGAATATTCTTTCTGTTTGAATGGAAACAAAAGAAAAGTCTGAACATACACTAAATAATTTTCAAATAGTACAAACAACTTGTGAAAAAGATGCACTATGTGTAAAATTACTATAAGAAATAAACCATAATTAGCTCTAGAACAAGACAACCATGCTATTCTTGTCTGTGATTATCACACTGCCAGTTCACTGTCAGAAATATATGCCAAGCAGACATGTCATAAGACCGGGACAGATTTTCCTTTATGACCTGACTGTTTAAAACAATCTGCTTTTGGCAGAGAAATCCTTTCTGTCCATAACAGTAAGTTGAAAATTCCACCGAGATAGAGGGAGGCTGAGGTGAGTGAATCTGGCTTTTGCACAATGCAATGAGAAATGCTGGGTCTCTTCTCAATACTAAATCTAGGAAGACTCTCAGGTTGGTTTAATTCATACTGATACCTGCTTTATTCAAGTTCTGTCTGGTACAGCTCGTTTTTGTAGAATAAATTGGCCTAGATGCTGAGATATTGTGGTAATATCATTGTACCAGAAGATAGAATAGAGTCATGATAGGACTTTCTTAAACCAGTGTGGGACAAATAGCTTATCCTAGTTTGTCAGTACTGCTGCTATCATGACAATTTTTACCAAGAGAATGGTTTTCTCTGCAAGGAACAATGAATTTGGTCTTAAGATTTCTTGGAAATATGGTCCACTTACATATGGTTGTTAACTTCAAGAATCAAGTGTGACAAAAAAGTGCAACTCAGTTATCAGGGTCACAACCAGTATAGACATATTAGCTCTGGATAGTATGAAATTCTCTTCTCCTCGCTGACTGGATGTCCTGGATTTGGGTGGGATAGAATTACTTCCTTCTCAGCAGCTGTTATAGTGCTGTGTTTTGGATTTGAATGAGAATGGTGTTGTTAACACATTGATGTTTTGGGGTTGTGTTAAATCATATTTATCCCAAATAAATTAATTTTCCTTGTGTCATGCTCTGCCAGTGAGGAGGTGAGCAAAAGAAACTGGGAGGGAGCACAGCTGGGACAGGTGACAAAAAGGATGTTTCACACCATAAAGTGTCATGCCCAGTATATAAACTGGGATCAGTTATTTGGAAGGGGCTGATCTGGGTTTGGGAATGGAGATTCTGGTATTGGTCAGTAGGTGATGAGCAATTTTATTGTGCATCACTTGTTTGTCCCTTATTATTATCATTATCATTCACCATTGTTACTATATTTTACTTTATTTTCAGTTATTAAATTGTTCTTATTTCAACATAAATGTTTTATTTTGATTCTCCTCCTCATTCCACCAAGGTGGGGGGAGGGGGAGAGTGGGGGTTGAGTGAGCAGCTACGAGGTGCTTAGTTTTCAGCTGGGCTTGAAACCACAACACTTGAATAGCCAAAATTTTCTGCGCATATCTGTTTCCTGTTACACATTTAATCCTGTCTGCCTGATAAATCATGCAAAGCATCTTGTTTTCTGGCAAGGGAAGTTCTGTTTTGGCTTAATTATACTATTTTATGATATTGTGAGAGTCACAAAAGACAGATTGACCAGAAAAAAAAGAAATCCAGTAAGTTAGGAATGAAATCTGATATCAGTTTACTTTTGCTATACTGTTTGAAATTATTAAGAGCAACAATCTCAGTCACATTTTATCTGTTGAAATCTAAAAGATCATCCACGTAGACTTTTTTACTTTGCGAACAGAATTTTCTCTCACATAGGATTCTTACTAAGAAGAGAAAAATAGTGTGAAGAAGTTGTAAAAGAATAGAATTCTTCTTTCCAGATAGTTTTATTGTATTAGTAGCTCCATTGGTTTTGCAGTAATAAAACTTCAATACCTTAATTTTTTTATCATACACAAATTTAATAGCATAAGGAGGTTAATACTAGAGCACAGGTTTCAGAGCAGTAATATCTCAGCTGGTTTTCATTCTTATATGATAAGAGATACTTATAAAACAGATCTTTTTGAGATGAACCAGAGGACAAATAATTTCTATAATTATGGTCAAAATGAAACCCATGTCATGATTGAAAATCCTGATAGTCTCACATTTTTGCTCATTAAATCTCAGCATTTTATAACTTGTGGGAAGCCTGGAAACCTTTTAGTCTTATTCAGCACTGCTTTGCACAGCACAGTCACAGAAATCCTGTGTAGGAGAGGTAGAATACTGTCCTTCACAGTCATAGTGCTTGAATGTCTTCTGACATGGTTTCTGACTTGGCTTGTCCTTTTGCAAGGACACTTTCCTACAACATGCAGAACGATAAGTGTTGGTCTTTTAGATGTTATTTACACAGTTAAAAAAATAACTTTAAAATGAAGTAAAAAAGTAAAAATGTAGAGTCTGTCCCTCATCCAAGACAAAAACCATTCCTGAGTAGCTCTATAAAGACAAAAGAGAAAACCATGTTTTGAATGCAAGGTATCATTTATCTGAATGTATGACAGATCATGAACTCACAGAATGGTTTGGGCTGGAAGGGACCTTAAAGATCATCTGATTCCAGCTCCCCTGCCGTGGACAGAAAACCTTACGCTAGACCAGGTTTCTCAGAGCAACAACCAACCTAGCCTTGAACACTTCCAGGGATGGGGAATCCACAACTGCTCTGGGACAACCTGGTCCAATGCCTCACCACCCTCACAGTAAAGAATTTCTTGCTGGTATCTAATATTAACATATCTTCTTTCGGTTTAAAGTGATTGCCTCTTACCCTATCAGTACAATGATGTGATAAGTCCCTCTCTAGCTTTCTTGTAGCCCTCTTCAGGTACTGGAATGTGCTCTAAGGTCTCCCAGGAGTCTTTTCTTCTTCAGGCTGAACAACCCCCCAGGTCTATCAGCCTGTGTTAATAGCAGAGGTGCTTGAGCCCTCTGATCATCTTTGTTCCCCTGTGGACTCACTCCAGCACATCCACATCTTTCTTACGTTGGTTCCCCCATAGCTGGAAGCAGAACAGCAGGTGGGATCTTTATCTTCTCTATGCCTATCTTGAACAATAGGTAAATTTACAAGAGATGTGACTCCGTACCAGGCACAAAGTTTAGATTTTCAGAAAATATTTTGGAGAAAGGTGACACTCAGGATAGTGCTTATTCTGTTGAGGATATCCATCCCGTGGGTGGTTTTAAAACAAGTCCATAAAGAAAAAAGAATGTTTCGTTTCTGTAGGTATTTCTTTCAATGTGAGGACTCGCAAGGTACAGTGATTACACTGACAAGAGCAAGCAGACCCTACTTACCAGCCTAAGAGAGAAAACAAGTACTGGAAACTAATTCACCACTCCAAAAAAAAAAAGAAATCTGTGGAAGAATGTCACATGTCTGTTCCTCTGTGAGAGATTTTAATAGTTGCTCTCATAATGTCTCAGCAAATGAAAGGAAGGAAGGAAGTTTAGGATTGCCTCCTAAGGCCTTCTTGAGAAAATATGACATATGGGCATTCTGAGATCTGGCCACAGACAATCGTCCCCTGCAAGATCTGGGCAGCATTTCAATTTCCAGGGCAGCCCACTGAACTGGCAGAGGTCTCTGCACTGAAATTCTTAGATAGACCTTGCAGAATGCCTCCTTTTCAAAAATCTGTTCTCTGTTTCATTTGAGATTCAACATGGTAACAAGCAGCTCACTCATTATTTCAGAGGAATTTAGCCAGGAATTTTAATTAATATGAATCCTTTAGGGAAAAATAATGGAATGTTTTTATCCCTTGAAAAATTGTATTAAATATATTGCCTATGCTAGATAAGAAAATGACTTAGTCAGCCTGGAATGACTTGCTGTTAAACTAGAAAAATGCCCAGTGCTTGAAAAGGTAAAATATAAATATTATTTTTAAAAAGTGATGAAATGAATCAAGATGCATGAAATGAAATGCAAGAAATCAGACTGTAAAATATTCTGTTTCCTCAAGCATTTTCTAATTGAAATTAGTGTGTCATTTTCTCATTGGTTCATTTTCCTAAAAGGGAATACTATGTATTGCATAGACATGAGACAGGTCCAAGCCCCAGCTGGAGGGTCAAGTCCCTGGGTCAGAATTCAGGTCCTGGCAATTCTTACAGAGGTTTCTGTTTCAGTGGGATTTCCTCTGGATTTTGTTATTTCAGTATATTTTTAGGGGAATTGGTCCTATATTTTGAGTCAGATGAAGAAAACTTCATCTGACGCAAAATATAGGACCAATTCCCCAAAAAATCTCCTGAAGGAAGAGAACTTTCATTGGTAGGGGATTTGGATGGCAAGGCTATTATTTGTCTCATCCTGTGTGTCTCGACTCCTGTAAATGCATGTTTGTTAACTGAAAATATTCTTTGCTTAAAAGAAGACTTTTATTCACAAATTGAAATTAAAAGGTCGACTCAGTTACATGAGAACCTAGAAGGAATATTCAAAAAATAAAAAAAACCCTCAAGAAGTTTGCTAAATAAATAAAAAAGACACAAAATTTGTCTGGAGTGAAGAGGTTAAAGATGTAGTTTGCTGCAGTCATTAAGATGTTCAGTGTTTCATGTGGTTTCATTCATAGCAGTATTAGGCGGGGACAAACATGTTTGGAATGGGTTTGTGTATTCCTTCTTCTTCATTTTCTTAACTTTCTCACTTTTTATACCACTGAGAAAGCACAAATTTAGTAATTGTTTTTTTCTTTCTATATTTCTATTTGACTATAGAAGATGATAACAAAATCATCATATCTGGAAATATTTTCATCTCACACTTTAGCTTTTTGTCTAGTCAGGTATCTAGTTATCTTGTCTTCTGATTTTCTTAATCCCTCACAACATATTTCTGAATTTTCCTGAAGTTTGGTCTCAAGCTTATTTGGTCTCAAGCCTCTTCTGTCACTAAAATCTTCACCTTAAAATGAAGGAATCTGGATTAATAGAAAAATGAATTAATTTTCATTTTGGTTTCTTCTGTCTCAAGGAACATACTTTTTTTTTTAAATTTTTGTTCCTCTGAGAAAATTGAGACATTTTTGTTCTCTGATGGTGGTAGCAATGAGTAAAAAACCAATTAGGACTGACTACAGCTATATACAGAGTTACACAGAATTTTCCAGTTCAGATTCTCTAAACCACATATTCCTTAGGCTAAGTTCCTAGCAAGTATCTAGATTTTCCAAGTTTTGCTCACATTTAGGCAATCTGGGCCAAGATTTTTCAAATTTGGGTATTACCTTATTCACTAAGTAGAACTAAGCTTACTCCATGGGAAACTGGAAGAAAACAAAAATAAGTTTCCCAAATAGGCCACATGACATGTCTCTGATCACCAGGACGAAGGCACATTTATACATCAGAGATGAGAAAAAAACTTTGAAGAGAAAAGTCTTAATCAATTCTCATAACGTATCTTTACCTTCACTCCTTTATTAATGCACACCTGGTTGCTTCCTTGCAGTGTTCTGCCTTATTTTTCTTATTTTGAGAATGGCTTATAAAGTCATCTCTAAGAATACCACTTTATTCCATTTTCAGATGGCAGGAAAGTTCCTACTAGAAGGTCCTACTAGAAAAGCAAAGAGTTCTCCAGAGTGGTTCTTGAAGAAAAGAAAATAAAAGAAAAGAAAAGAGAGCAACAGTTGACAATTCTGTCATTTTTTGTGTGATTGCTTCAATAGTGGCCTCTATCCACTGTTTCGCAAAATATCTTGTAAGGGCCTCTTGATTAATTAAATGAATGGAGGCGGGGTCACAGCTGTGCCTTATATCCACTTAGTCCTCTTTAGAAGGTAACAGCAAATGAAAATTTAACTCTTATACAATCTTTTCCATTATATGTAGCATCATGCAGTGGGGTGTATTTATTTTCTGTTAAGTAGAATTCTTCTGCTTCCTTTTGGTCTAGAGTACATAGCACATGAACAGTAGTTCCCACAGAAAGCAGTACTAACCAGAAGTGACAGCCTTCTGCTGTCCCACGCCAACACAAATTGTGCACTTTCAAAGAGCTGTGGAAATGAATGCATATCACTGTTACAACAACACATGTCACCAAGGCTAAATTTCCAAGGCACCTGTCTGAACCCGGTATTTCTTAGTACCCCTTGCTTTTTTCTCATGAATTCTATTGCCAAAATTGAGTTGTAGTCATATTTGGGAGCAGATGGTCAAACCCACTGCTGTGTCCAAGTAGGCTGGTGGGCATAGTTATCTGATGTGTTTAGAGATATGATGGCAAGCCAAGCATCTCTCTTTACTCACCACCTAGGGATACACTCTCAAGTAAAGAGAGATCCCCCTCTGAGAAGAGTAGTTGCCAGATTTCAAAACAGTTGCTGAATGTTTGCAGAATTATATTTGTCCCTGGAAATAATACTGTTTAATAGCCACATTTTCGCAGCTACTTTTTAAAGTGAATTTGTAAACAGATGCTAAGTGTAAATATGTATGCTTCACATCAGCACCATGTTGTATTTTGAATATTTACATGTTTTGCTTAAGAAGAGTCACTGTGACCCATGTTCCATGACATAATTGGACATCTGCTTGCTAGGCCAGCTGACTCAATTAATTCTAAAGGTTGTTCTTGGTAGGGAAGAGGAAACTACCATTGGTGATTTCCCGATGAACTTATCCAAGTGGGTATTCCCAATTTCTGTCTAACATAAGGCCAAAATAAAATTTCATCTTCCAAAACATGGTTCATTATTTTTTGCAATGCTTTGAAGACTCACAAATGTTATCATCTCCAGATCTAATTAATTCAGACTGGAGTGTTTGATCTCAACTTGTCCAGTCAATGAGATAAATGGTGTTTACCTATTTCTATCTATAGAAACTGTGCACCATAAAATGCTAAACCTTACCTTCATCACTTAACATGCAATTCTGTTATCCAAAACAGTACACTTTAGTTTGAAAAGCATAGATCAGTACTAAAGAGGGAAGTCTTGCTATGCAAATATCACTCTGTAAATGGCCCCTGAAAATACATTACCTGTGAGGAAATGGTGATTTCAATTAATCAGATTTGGTGCTGTTGAGAAGGAATTTAGCTACAAAGAAGTTTCTTAAGACTTTTAAATCAAATCTGATTATGCATATTATCAGACAGCTTAGTACCGAAATGCTTTCTTTTAAAAACCAGCTTTATCTAAGACTGTCTAAGGTGAGATCAGGCCACAGTTGAAAGTGATATAATCAATTAAATGGATTAAAGCTACTTCAGAGGTTCATTCACAATACATGGGAAAACCATTGATTGCAATTAGATTTAGAATTAGTCAGCAAATTTTGATTAACATAAGAAGTCAGCTAAGTATACCCACCTCTTGCAGGTCAGCAAGGAACGCTTGAAGGAAGCACTTGTAACAAGGCTGATGACGCAGTACAGGACAGTCTGTAGATCCATGCCACTTCTATGGGCCCTTATAACACAGAACAGTTAAAATCAGTTTCAGTTCAGGAAAGTAGCAGCTGCTTCTGAAAGCTACAGTCTACATGCACCGGATGCAAAAATCATCATGAATATGCAATAATCCACTTTGTCTTTCAGCCCAACCTCTCCACACATGACAAAACTGTGTAGAAAAGTGCATGGTACAGTCTTCAGTACCAAGTCACATTCTTTGCTTTTCTTGTGGTCCACCAGAGCATGGTTTGCAAAGTTCTAGAGCAAATTAAACTATATTAACAAGTGCAATTATTATTATCATCGCATTTGCAACATCATTTATATAAAAATACATGTAGTCTTAGTGAGTTTTGGTAATTGAGAAGTGCCACAAGTATTATTGCCACACAACAAAAGAGGTTATTTGAGCCTTTTATGGGCTGCTTTGTAATGTGTAATATCAACTATAAACTATCCCATTAGCTAAATATGACACACTTCCATGAATTCTACAGAAGGAATATACAGATCCAAGCAAGATTCAGATCAGGTTTTGCTGTAAAATCTCGGTGCTGAGACCTCTACACCTACATCATTTAGTGGAAAAACCTCTACAAATTTCCCACTGAAGCTCATCCTCTCTCACAAGTATGTAAGCAGAAGAACAGGGAATTCATTACATGACAGCATTTGTTGAAAGAGTTGTATTTCAGAGAAGAAAGAAAACCAGGTTCCAGGTTGAAGACCTTGAGTCTTTGGTTGTGTGTATAAGGTAGAGTGTGAAAGAGCTGTACTGAAATATATGGGTTCAGGCTTCATTCAGCATTACCAGCTACATGTAACAGACATATGCTTCCTACAGCAACTAAATACAGCCCTCTGATAGAGGGTTCCTAAGCTTGTTGAGAGAGACATAAGCTATTTTTCATTCAGAGAGGAATTGTTTTGTCAACAGTTCTACCCGAGGACCCATTGGTAGCACGAATAGGTGCAATTCTGTGATTATTAGGGAAAAACGATTATGGCTTGTTGTGTTGAAATTAGCATCATTTTGCTTACAGATAGTAACACGCTGAAAGATTTTTTTATATAGCAGCATCAGAGTTTTATTTCTGGATTCCAGTTTGTTTCTTCTTGTAGTAAAAACTCTTGGATGCAGAAGTCACGTTGGTAATTTAACACCAGCTGGAAATTAAACTCCAAATAAACTCCACTCACTTTGCCCCCACCCGCTCTGGTGAGAAAGGGACAAAGGCAGAGACTATGGATTGAGATAAAAATTCACTGAAAGCAAGCAGCCATGGAATAAGAAATGCACAGTAACAGCAGCAATATTAGTAACAAAACCATACAATAAAAGGTGCTTTACACATAAAAGGTGTCCACCCCATCTGGTGGAACTTAGTTCTATGTAGATGTTGGGACAAAGGCAGCTGCTCCCATGCCCAGTATTACATGGCTTTCCCAGAGAAACAAAAGACAGCAGGGGTTCCCTGCAGCTAGTTCTCTCTGAGCCCAAGACAAACGAAAACAATGATGAACATTGCTACACTCAATGCTACCCAAAAGCTACACTGTCCGTGTCACACCGTGCTGCCTATTTCTGGACCACTCCCCTACACTGGCGCTTGGTTCCAGTGGCATTGTTGATTTTGACTGCTTCATTCTGCTGGGGCTCAGGCTGAGCTCACACTTGGCTCCTCTCACCTCATTTGCTGCTGCTTTTCCTGTGGCTGCTTTGACTTCACTGTTTTTCCTCAAAGTGGCTTTTCTTGAAGCCGTGTCCCAACAGCGTTTGCCACATCTCAGAGCTGTGTCTCAGAGGAACGGAAAAGGACAGGAGGCAGCAGCAGAGCAACAGAAGTCCCCAGTGCCAGTCCCAAGAGCCCGCGGTGTTACCACAGCAGGCACCTTTCCCGAGACACAAAGGGAACAAAACGGCACATTTCTTCTGTGTACTGACCATTTTCTTCTCCCCAAAATCAGACCCCCAGAGATGATGTGGGAGGTATAGAATAGCAGCCTAACCATACCCACAAGGCTCTTACCTCTGCCCCCTCTCTGCAATCAGGACACCATGGGACTGAGTGTAATTTGTTATCAGAAAATGGGGAATTTGCTCTTTGATTTGCTCAGTCACTTTTTTCTTTTAGTTAAAAGAGCTACAGAAAAAGTTAAGTTTTGGCTTGGTTATTTTATTGTATTTCTTTCCAGAAGGGATAATATATCTTTAATAAATATTTCAGTTAATTGTTTAGATTGGAAACGACTTCTAAGTCATTGATTCCAGCTGTTAACACAGCATTACCAAGTCCACCACTAAACCATGTCCTTAAGAGTCACATCTACACATCTTTTAAATACCTTGTGAGGTGGCAACTTAATCACTTCTCTGGGCAGCTTGTTCCAGTGCTTGAACACCTTTCGATGAAGAAAGTTCTAATATCAAATCTAAGCCTCCCCTGAACAGAACTTGAGGCCATATACTTTTCCCATCAGCTTATAACACATTTTCTCTGCCTTTACACCCTGAGTCTATAACAGACTCCCACCGTAGCAACTACCTTATCGACCTTTCCCCTGATTTTTACTCATAAGAATTTGACCTTATCATCACCATCATTAAGATCTAGAAAATCAAGACACTCCCCAACATATTGGGCTATTCCACCACCTCTGTCCCTTTGCCTATCCCTTCTGAAGTGTTTATAGCCATCCATTGCAGCACTTGGGTTTTGTGAGACGTTCCATTATGTTTCCATGATGACAACTATGTCATACTATTGATGATGCACAACGGCTTCCATTTTCTTCTTGTTTGTTGGTTATGCTGAGTGCGTTAGTGTACATGAACTTCAATTGGGGTGTTGATCCCACCAAATTTTCAGGGAAAGAAGCTCTAATTTCTGTGTAACCTTGCATCTTTTGAATAGTTTCTATTATCAAGTTTGAAAGTTTTTCCTCCTTTTTAAGTAAAATGGCAGAAGATAGTTCATGAATTTTCCAGTTGCCTAAAATATAATAGCATTTCCTGGAAAGCCAGCAGCATATTGGCCAAGTCTAGCAATTCAGCAATGAGCAATCTCATTATGAGTAATTTTGCCACGAGCAGTATATACCTTTTCATTTGGAAAAAGGAAACAAGTTCCACGTACAGTAAAAAGAACTGGCCTTCCATGCCTACGAATACAGAAAATGTGTCCAGCTTTTTTTAACAGTAAAAAGAGTGAAGGGGGAATTGCCTTGCTGTGTTTGTGAGACAAACAGGTAATTGTAGTGAAAAAACATGTTACGACTAAACATCAAACGTTGTTGATCTCATCCTATTGATCTCATCCTACTGCAGCAGTTTTTTTCTGAATGTATTTGGTTGATACTAAAATGCATTTGATACTGAGGACATTATTTTTCAATTAATAGAAAAAATTAGGTCTCAATGATTAGGAAAAAAAAAAGATAATTCATTCTGCAACAAAGAATTGTGCCTCCAGATAGCTAAGAAGTCATTTTTACTCTCTGTGTTGGTTTTTTTTTGAATGAAACAGGTATATCTTAATCTGAGAATTACTGTGGCATATCTTTGTGTTTCTGAAAAATATTTAAAATTATTGCTGCCATAATATTCAATTCCACTTTCACCCCTCACCAAATGGTACCTTATCAGACAGGTTTTGATAAAAGACTATGCTGTTTCTCCTTTAAACACTAGTGATACTTACATTATCTGCCCCTGGCAATGCTCTGAGAGATGATTATTAATGCTTACAAAATAAAGCATTACAGCAATACAAAGGATTGTAGTATTGAAATGTGAATGCATAGGCAGTGTGAAAATTTCTTTATTATGAAAATGTCAGTTCCATTTTTAAAACTGAGTTGAAATTTGCATATCATAAAATACAAAAGTACAGGTAAAGAAAACTTTTAATCAGAGGTATGTGGATTTTCTGATTCCTATAAATAGACATTTGAAGGAAGCTATGTTTACATAAATCAGGAACATCTCTGATTAGATTTAGCAATAAATCCAAAAGCTAATTTATGAAATTTGAATTTCTAAACTCATTAATTTCCTCAGGTCATTTCAAGCACATAACCAAATAATTTATCCAAATTATTCAAACAGGATTTTCCACTCTCATGCCAATTACATGCAAGAGGAGACAAAAAAGTTGTTGCTGCCTTACTATTAGTTTGCTCGATGTTCAACATTGTTAACCTCTACTAGAATGTGTTCTTTGAAAACTGTATGACTTAAACCTTCTGTATCTAGATCAATTTGTACCCAAAACTGTGCCTCCTAAGACGTCCTTCATACTTACCTTTCATTTCTGGCATTTAAATGTGGACTTTTCTTTTTGTATTTCATGTGGTTTTCAGCCTTGCTCTTTCTTCCATAAATCTTTGTGGCTGGTCTTCCTCTTCCATAAATCTTTGTGGTTGGTCTTCCTTCACAAACTTACAGATATCCCAGTAACATAAAAATAACAGAAAGTATACATTAAAATAAATTTCTTCCAATTTCATTTCCTTTTTTTTTTGGTCATCTTTTCAAGAATTAGGAGGCACTGATAGTGAGTCCTTGGAAATCATAGAGGCTTTGCCTTTACTAACTCATGGGGAATTCTATTATCATGGCAAGTGATAGCAGAATAAAGCCTGCATGAGCACTCCTGCATTTTTACCCTAAATTTACATCATAGAGTCCTCAAGTCAGATTTCTGTCATTTCGTGTGAGCTACTGTATGCTGCAATTCGATTGCGTAAGTAACATTGCCACACAATTTTTAGTATTAACATAAGAACCAGAAATACTAAAGATTAACAAGGAGGTGAAGAGATACTTTTTCAGGTCTCAAACTATAGTATGGAATTTCCTAAAAAGTTCTAGAAAATCTGTTCTGCTTTCATAATATATTTCACTGACCCAATTGCTGTGAAAATTAATTGAACAATTGTTTTCTATAATCCAATACTCTGTTCTTTGGCAGTGTATAACTAGACTGAGTTCTAGTGTCAAGAGAAGGCCTTCGTTTAGACTTATGGTTATGGATTTTCCTAAAACTGTAGCAATATACGTACAAATGGTCAGTCTCTCTCTGAGTACTTAAGCAACAGTAAATGAGTATTCATGGTACTCATTTTAGACATTTACTTGAGAATGTTTGGGAAATTTTCCTTAGTTTTCTTTAGTACAAACACAGTAGCTGAATACAGATAAGGACATATGTATAAACATATATATAGTTATTAATTTCAAGGTAGAATCATGGTATCAAAGCAGGCACTGGGAGACTTAGGTGCTAGGTATTTTCCAGTTGATTTAATTGAAACTAGGTTTCAGCCCTTGAGGCACAGCTGTTGATTTCAGGGATTAATGACACAATGACAGCTTTTAGGATAAAATTTCTTAGGCAGGGCTTTATTTCAATTGACCATCCACCCTTAGACCTAGTATTGTAGACTTCTTAAATGTTTCATTTAGAACACAGATTACGGAGTTTTACACTGTAGAAGTATGATTTCTTAATCTATAGTTTTAAAGGAAGAAAGACATCAGTAAAACACTGCAGAAAACACTACTGTTGCCTAAATTTCCTTTGGGGCAAAGTGAATATATTTTGAATTTTCTTCTTTGTCCTTCTGAATTTGGTTACAGTAATAATGAAACAAACACAGGAATTAATCTGAAATCTTAGAAACTCTTGGACTCACAGTGTGACTTGAGAAATTATTTACTTTTAAGACTAGAAAAAGAAAAAAAAACATAGAGTAAGGATAAAAGAAGAAATTCACTTTATCTCTTAATCACAATTGTATATTACCATATCTCTGGGGAGAAGTGAAGAGCAAATAAACAGTATTACATCCCAATATTCACAGAAGACTTCCTGATGCAAGATGAGCTTTAAAAGAAACACCTTGATTTAGGTTCTGACAAGCTGTCATCTCTGAATTAAGAAAATTGCTTTTTCAACTCCTATATAAATCTGACAAATCAACGGAAGCAAAGAAATAACCCTGATAATTCAGACAAAGATTTAATTCTGAACAAATTAAATATTGAAACACTGATAAGCTGGAATTTCAAAAAGGACTGATATGAAATATATTGCTTAATTGTCAGGGCCTTTTCTGAACAAAAATAACCTTATAAAACTCTTCTAAATGAGAATTCTACCTGTGATACGAAAACACAGCAAAAATTTTTTTGAGGGAAAAATTGTGAAACAACCTATGAACCACAAAGCAATTACTTTATAGAAAAGGAGAGAGAAACACTGAGATATGGTATCTTAAGTATAGTATTCTCATATGTCAACCTTCTATATTAGCTTTTAACGTTTTCTCCATGTTTATGTCATTAGCCCCAAAACTATTAACTGGTCTTTCTGCAGACGTGATGCATGTGCCCTCCATCTACTCCACATCATTGACAGAGCTGTTGAGCAGGTGTTCTTTTTCTTTCTTAATTTTTTCTTGATCTTTTTCCCTTAGTTCTCCATGCTTATGTAAAGGAATCTCACACTTTAAAGAATGTCTGATCACTTCATCTTTCTCCAGTTTTCTTCATCCTTCTATTTATTTTTCATCTTTCTTTCACTTTTTTCCTTTTGTCTTTGCTCTTTTTCTTTTTAAGTGTCTCCCTTCTTTTTTAAGTTTCCCTCTCTAAACTTGTTTTCCTTCTTTCCCCCTTCCTACTTCCCTTTGCATGCCTTCAGTTTCATTATTTCTTCTATTCTCTTTCTCCCTCATTTTGCATTCCTTCTTCTATGCACATGCAATTTCTATTCTCCTCCTCCATAGAAAATTTCTTTTCTGGGATTCATTGATCTCTGAAAATTTATGTAAAACTCTGAAATTAAGCCAGGGTCTTCATTTCCACTCACAGGTTTGGATAAGGCCTTATCTCTTAAAAAAAATGCTATGAAGGACACAATTATTTGGTTAGAGTGGAGAGCAGAGACCATTCAGTCTGGAATTTATGCAGCCAGGCATGTCATGATGTGACCTGTGCTTTGCACTCCTATTCTCCCTGTGCTTTCTTTGCTCAAGAATTCTCTTGCCAGCTCATGGTTTGTTCCTAGTCATAGAACAGAGTTACCTTGTAGAGAAAATGTTTTAGAAGTACGACTTGCATAGATTTTTACTTGTAAATAAGAAATTTCATTGTCATTTCAGTCACAATAGGCCTATAGTTCCACTCAAGCCATGAAAAGAGCACCTGAGGTATGACAAGTCTGACATTAGAATAATTTCCTGTGTATCCAGAATAAACATCTGATATTTAGTTTTCTCTTGGGACATGCTTGCACAACTTGCGTCAAAAAATAGTGCTTAGACTAGATCTTCTCACATTTTCTTCTGAACAGCTGCTCTACGCCAGAAAAAATCCACAAAATCCAGATGTCATGTACTCAGGAAAGCATCTTAAAAGGAATTATGGAATAAAAGTTATATGAGAAATTCATGGAGGGCCAAGCTCCATTGTATGACGTATCTGTTTTGCAGTACTGTGAAAGCTGGTGTTGATTTTCAAAGTAATGAGGCCATCACAAGAAAAACCAAACTACCAACCTGGACATCAAATTTTCAGTATCCCAGAATCACAGAATGGGTCAGGTTGGCAGGGACCACAGCAGGTCGTCTGGTCCAACCTCCCTGCTCAAAGCAGGGTCATCCCAGAGAATGTGGCACAGATTTGCATCCAGACGGGTCTTGAATATCCCCAGTGAGGGAAACTCCAAACCCTCTCTGAGCAATCTGTTCCAGTGCTCAGTCACTTGCACAGTAAAGAAGTTCTTCTTCATGTTCAGGTGGAACTTCCTGAATATGTATATCCAGAAGGAGAGAACAAACATTTTGTCTAAGAAATTAGTCTGAATCACATTGCTCTCTAAAAGTGCAAGCTTTCCTTGCATTATGTTCATGCTCTGCCTTGAAACTATGAATAAAAAATATCTGCTAGAGGCAGTTGAGCATCTGTAATGTATGGAATTCTTAAGAAGCTATTGTAAGATCAAATTACTTTATGGTGATTAAAAAGATACAAGGCAGCAATTGTTTTTGCTCACTGACCAAAGTTTGAAATTGGTTACCTGTTGTGTAGTCCATATTTTATCCTTGTTCCCATTACATCCCATCCTTTCCTCTGTTCCCCAGAGAGAGCAATTAAAGAATAAGTGGCTTGTTTTGTTATCAGGATGATACACAGACCGCAGCTACAGTTTTTACTGCCATATTCCGGAGTTAATCAAACCTTTGTTTGCAATATATTCTCCTCATAGCACAATTGCTATGTAACTGTTGATTCAAGTTTTAATTCCCTGATAAATTGAGTGTAAAATCCTATGGTAGAAAAGGAAATCAGAGAAAAAGAGGATGGTTCTCTGGCAAGTCGATGTAAAAACAGTTTTCTCCTTACAAGTAGGAATCATTTGCATAAATTTGAGCACAGGGACATGTGGTTATAGATGACACCAGGTCCTAAAGCCAAAAAGCGGGAAATCAGTCATTTAGAATTCTTCTGTTATGGCCTTTTTATTGTGGTAGTTGTTTTCACTACTCACAGAAATTAGAAAATAATAGTTGCTGCTTATGTCGTCACTGTGACTGTGCCAATTTCATTAATATCCTGCTGCAAAAAGTATATTTTTAGATGTTTTTATTGAAAACTACTCAGTGATGGGAGGATGCTATATATATATATATTGATATTGCCTATAAAAATATTTGCTTGGAAAGTCAGTTAAATTTTAGATATGACATTTGACATAAAAAGTGATAACACTTCAAATCTCTATGACCTGCCATATTCTGTATGTTTGTGTATTTTTGTATTATAAATATGTATATTTGATAACTGTAGTATACTTACTATTTATTTTGTAAAACCAGAAGTGTCTTCATTTTATGCATTACAAATTTCTTGCTTACTTCCATTTTTTCCTTTGGGCCTGAAAATGTTGATTTGGTATGACTTTGTCCTGATTATAATCAGAGATCTCTCTGAACTCTGGCTCCACCTGTATGGAAAATATACCATTCCATAGGTCAGATTATTTGTTTGATGATATACATATATTTTTTATGTATATGGAAATGCACTTGATATGCATGTGTTTGAAAAGTAGGTATTTGTCTTGTCAGAACTCAGTGGTTTACTCTGTGCCAAAAGAATGAAGAAAAGACCATATATGTATTATCATAGTATTTTCAGGAAAGAAAAAACAAACTTCTCCAGCATAATATACCCTTGCTATCCTTCTGGAACATAACAGACCTCCTCTATCATTACCTTGGAAGTGAGCAGACCAGATAAAAGGGAGGGAGAAGGTTGAAATTTTATATGTTGAAGATACAGGACACAGCTGGAAGACCATTTCCTGTGACAATGCCTCTTCTTTCCCTTAAGATCTCTCATATCAACATCACGACTCCATCCTGTTTCCATACTCTCAGTAAAACATTCATAAGACTGGAGCAATTTCTCTGAATCTTCCTTGTAAACACAATGCCTTACGTGGTTCTTTATCAGGTAGTTATAGTAATATGAGGTGAAGACCTTAGGATTTATGCATATCTCTCCTTCATAGGGTAAAATGTAGGATCCAGTAAACTCCAAGTATATTAAAGTTTTAGAATGTTATTTATAAAGTTTATCGGTAGTGCTCTTTAAGTTTGTTTTAATGACTAGTTTCAAAGGATATCCAAAGAAAAAAGCAAGAAACTTGGAAAACAACTGTGCAGAGAAGCAAGTATCAGAAATAGAAGGAAGTTTCCATATTTCCACATGCAGCTCAGTTCCAGAAAACATAGAAAACAATACTGGCCTGTCTAGAATATCTGGTTAACTCTTATAAGAAATCATGAAACTTCCTAGTTAGCTTAGCACTTGTGGCAGTACATTTTGATTTTGACTACCTGGACGAATCTTCTTAGGCCTTCTCAGAGGCCAGAGACTGAATGAATGGGTAGACTTTAGCATCTTTTTGTATCCCATCACCCAAGCCTCACAAGTAAGCAAACGAAACAGATGCAAAGGTGTTTGTTTTATTAGTGGCTCTTGCTTGCCAATTTTTTCATTAAGTAGTAATGGTTCTTCTTCTGATCATCAAATTCTAAAATTGTACTAAAATTTACTTGTGAATACTAATAGATATATAGACGTATTGTGTACAAGAGTAAATTATTTCTTTCTCTACCAAAACTATCCATAAGATAAGATTGTTCCAAATGTTTTGTCATTGCATTGTGTCTGTTGGGATCTCTGGTACTTTTCTTTAGCAGACTTGTGAATTCATTGCAGTACTGTTATTCATAGCTACTATACTGCAGTGTCACCCCCACCAACAACCCCACCAACTAGTCACTGCAGAACATTTAATTTGAATTAGACCTCCTATTCTTTTACATATCACAAAGGCATAACATATGATGGCACACAGATTAAAGACAGAGGAACACAGCAGGAATGCTCTGTCTAAATTTGCTTATTTTTCTCATGGTAAGTTACAGCAATTTTGAGTTCAAACCAGCACTTCTCCCTCACCCAAGAGTAGCCCAGTGATCTCTAAAAGTCAACTTAGAAGGCCTTTGTGTTCTTCCCAACTGTTCTTCCCTTTGGGAACATCATTTCTGGGAGCAAGAGAAACAGGTATGGAGTTACCACTGAACTCTATTAATTCAAAAATAAAATAACAATCACATATATCCAGACTCCAGACATTACCAGAATTTCAAGATGTTACTTGGAGTGATCCAGTTTGCTGGCAGTGGGGAAATCTTGACATATGACACTATAAATGTGACTTCTGTTTGGACATGTGTAACTCCTTAGGTCTCCAGAACAAGTACACACATCCTCCTAGGAATTCAAAAGTCTTTCTGGATTCTGCAGTCTCCTTAGCTATATGCACCACTTCTGTTCTTTGCTCAGACATCAGCTGTTTCCAAGAAAACTAGTGAGGAAAAAGTGGGTCTTCTCAAGAATAAGGCTACCCTTTAAGCCCTACCAGATCTGCTACGTGTCTCTGGTCTTGAAAAATAGTGACATGTTGAACACAATGATAGGGAAGTAGTCTGAGGTTTCATATGCTATGCCTGAAAAAGGTCAGGAAGTTTTCTTTACCCCAATCAGCAGATAGCATGGGCTGGACTACACATAGTGAGGTGAGATGTGGACCACTGTTCTCCACTTCAAAGATGTTACTTGGGAAAAAAAAGATGAGTTGAACAAGAAAGGCTGACACCTTTTGTACAAGAGATTACTGTCAACAATATCGTTTCTTACCGAAACTGGTACAACATGATAGACTCTCATAAGAGCTCTGTAATTTCTGATATGTTCTTGAGCTATGCAAATTCTTCAAATGCAAAGAATTTTGACAGGAGATACCATTGCTGCTGTGTATGTTGGTGAGACCTGCTGTCTATCTCTTTCTTCCAGAAAAGGGTAAGGAGTATGTGGCTCATCAGCAAGGCAGGACATTAATGCAGCACTACCAAGTAGTGTCATTCCCTTCCATATCATTGGTATTCATGTAACTTCAAAGCTCTGCAGGGGAACTCCGATCCATGTGACACTGAACCTCTCTCCCATTGCATCTCCATAAAGACCAGCTTCCTCTCTCACTCTCTCGCTCTGGAGGCAGTGCCTCCTGGAAGCCATTGTAATTCATGCAATGAGTTACTCAGTGTTAATTATATACGTACATATTAATGGCCCTTGGCTAAAATACAGGAACACTTCTATTTTAAGTATTGAAAATGCACAAAAGTTTTATAACTTGTAAAAATATGATGGGCATACATGGGGTGTTGTGTGTTTCCCATTAAAAATGAGGACATTTTTGACAGATGCAATATGGCAGAATATATCAAGATAATTATTTTATGTTCATTCCACAGAGGTGGGGTTTTTTTTAATTTCTCAGCATGACCTCTGTTTCATGCTTAACAGAACAATCAGAAAGGGATTTGTTTTTTAATTGAAACCACTCAGAGTTTTATCTTTCCATGGAAAACTTATCTAGTCCAAGTTTGTTTATATGTTGATTGATGGAAACCACAATAATTTCTTTTACTTGACTCAAACATTCTGATTCAATATTTCAGCACAATCTTGCTGTGTTCACAGCTTTCTGATCAACCTTCTCTTTTTTTCCCACTTTTTTTACTTCACAAAAATGAAACTGTTTCCAGGACCCAACAGCTGGCACTTACTGACTGGGATGAACAGGAAGACAGTGTGTTCGTAGGATTACAGAACAAGCTGAAAAGAAAAATTTATGCAGAGTTTTGTAAGTTTAGTGAGGCAGAAAATAGATGGGTCGAGAGAAGAAATGATGTGTCAGTCAAAGCTAAGCATACAGACAAACTTCCACAACACAAGAGCAGTCATGTGCTTTCCTAGCTTTTGTGACTTCAAGAGTTACTTCTGAGTTTGGGTCGAACAGCAAACAGATGTTTTGTAAAGATCATACTCTTAAGTGACTTTTTAAAAGTCTCTTTTAAAGCCTGGCAAACGCAAGAATAAAGCTGCCTTGAAAGATGTAGAAGATGGTTAAATGTCTTCTAGGAAGAGTCCTAAAGAGGGAGAAAATTGTGGCTGAGCACTGGGACTGCCATTTACACATTGCCCTTGTATAAACGAATTTTCTCAAAATGTATAGTTTCATCCAACACAATCGATTTTTCTGTAGCATAGTGTAGCTCAGTGCTCTGTACTCAATGCTGACAAATGAAAGCTAGAATTATATGCATGTAGAGTATTGTAGTAGTCTTTATCAAGACAGGATACTGTAACTGTTTCTCAAGCCTTCCTGTGTGGATATTTCTGTCTAATGGCTTCTGCTGATTTCCTTTCTCTATTTGATTTATA
This sequence comes from Edolisoma coerulescens, assembly GCA_013397115.1. Lineage (NCBI taxonomy): Eukaryota > Metazoa > Chordata > Aves > Passeriformes > Campephagidae > Edolisoma > Edolisoma coerulescens. The sequence continues at coordinate 493,602 of VWZW01005251.1, read as the reverse complement.
AACAAGGAGCTGCTCCCTGAAATGACTTAGATTTTACAAGCAATGTTATACCACAAAATGTTATTGGCAATACTATGCAAATTGACAGAAAGGCATTAGACTGCAATTTAGCCAGCATCTAAAAAAGATGTCTGATACCTATTTCACACACAACACCTAAAGAACATGTTCATTTTCATTCAAAGTATCTATTTCATTATTTTACTTCAAGCATATTCTTAGTTGCTTTGAGATAATGGTGCTCAAATTTCCTAATATTTAAGAAGAAAGAATGGCTTGAAAGAATCCATTTTAAAGAAGCAATGATTGTATGTCTTTGCTAGTCTGAATTACACACTATCTGACTTCAGTCATAACCCCTCAGTAACAATTTTATAGGTTACATTGAATGCCTGATTAAGATTTATATTCTATAGAACACAATGTTCATTTAATAATATCATCATTATTGTTGGGTACTTTACTGGTACTTTTATGGGTTGGAGCTCATGTGCACACAGAGTAAGAAAAGTCCCTTCACTGTTATGTTGAGGAAAAGAAATAATAGATCATCCAATTTTCCAAGACACGTTACTCCTATCTTTTATCAGCACACTTCTATAAACATATTTAGAAATTTGTGGCAGGTTAATATGGGCCATTTTCACCTGGCAACAGCATCAGTCCTTAGCAACAGTACATGTGTATTCAAACTACTGGTAACACTGAGCCAAAATGGAAGATCAGAGTACAGAAACCTTTGGATGATGTATGTCAGGAATTTTCAGATATTATTTCACCTTGGCAACCATCCCATTTAATTCCCTAGCAACTCTGAATATAAACTCAGTTTTGGGGTTTTTTTCCTGTTCAAAATTACCTCTTGAGAACAACTAAGATGATTCCCTTATTAACTTTAATGATATTCAGTGTTTCACTTATTCCTAGTTTAAGATAAATGGCAGAATTCAATATTGCACAGTAGTGCTCTAGATCTATGCAGCATTTCATGGCTTAAAAGCCATGAAAATTAAGATGGTACAGCTGTAATTTAATGTTATTCTTCTACTTCTTTATATATACTAGTATACAGCTGCTATTTCAGAAATTTTTATTACTACTATATATGTACAAAAATCATTGTGTTCATCCATGAAATTTCTTGCATCCTGTCTAAGCAAGACTTTACTTTGTTTTGATAATAATGGCCTACATATTCTTCTACTGGAATATTTGAGGAGAAAATAATTTGTCCCTGAAGGGAGTAGAAAGACTCCACTCTTAATTAACCCAACTCATTTGTATTCCATTTACTTATCCATTGGTAGAGAAGGATCAGCTAAAATCGTGGTAGGTGTCTTATGACCAATACATACTTTGGTTGTCATTTGATTTGAGCAACATTTCTGTAGCGTAGCAGATCTTGTGGAGGATTATTATCTAGCAGTGGTTCCTCTAAGTGTTAGTATATTGTATGAATTTTGTTTCCTACAAGTATGTTAAATTCCTCTTTTTTCTGTTTAAAGAGCCTTCTGGACTCCATATTTGAATATTTGAAGGAATATGATCCCACTTTTCATTCTTAAGTAGGGTAATCAGCGTTGTGTTAAAATGTATGTGCGTGTACCATAGAATTCAAATGGCAAAAAGGGAGAAGAAAAGGAACGTAATGTGAATGATCACAGAGCTTGCTAGTTCTATTTGTGTCTTCTGGGTTTTACTACCTGTTTCTTTATTCAATTGCAATAACAAACTATCTCTCCCTCTATTTCCGTGACTCCTTTCCCCTTCTCCCAATGGTTTAATGGTCTGCATTGGATGTGAACTTTGTCCCTTTTTCAATTTTTAGTGCTGAATTTTGTTCGCACAGCCTTGCTAGTCTCCATATGGTTTTTTTAAGGAACAAAATGATTTTACATGCTCAGAGGAAGGCTGAGCTTTTAGGGATATAAGTAAACTGACCCACAAACACAGTAACTTTTCTGGTTGTTTCGCTGATCAGTCTTTCCATTTTGTGACTTAGGACTTGCCCAAACACTAAGTAATATTATTCATCTTATGTCATCATGAAGCACTAATCTGTTCCAAATCATAACTGTAAATGATCTTCTTTTATACAATATGCATGCTGTAAAGGTACACGATATTTTCTGCATATGCAATTATTTCTACATATCCTTTCTGCATCAGCAACTAGACACAGAGGACAGTGCTTATTGTTGTCATGGGCATGTTTTGAAATTTCTTCACTTCCCATGGTGTATTTCCACTTAACTAAACTCAATTTCAGCTTATTAAAAACAAGGTCCTCCCAATTATAAAATAGCCTCAGAGCAACAATAAGCTAGAGCACAATGAAAACCAATAACAACAACAACAAAACAAAAACAAACAAACAAAAAAACACCAATGCTAAAACAAAACCCCAAACCAATTCCAAATCTGAAAACCTCTCTTGTTTGAATAAGAAAATATATGATAAAATGTGGTGAAATAAATTTTCTATTATCAATATTATTATCCTTCAGTTAGTCATTTTCTTTTTGTGTACTATTCTTTTTGAGGCAGAGGCATGAAAATTCTGTTAGTGTATCAGACAAGAATGTGATTTCTGGAATGGCAGTTCTGTGTAAATTTATAGAGTGTAAATATACCTGGTTATGTCCTGTGGTCAGGTTATTACATGAAGTTACATTTTTGAGATGAAACAGCAAGTATATATTTCATAGCAGCATGTAAAATTATGCACACATATAAATATATTTGCAGATTTCACAAGCTTTAGATAATCAGCAGAACTAGTCAATATATTGTGAAACCTAACATCAGGAATTCTTCATGAAGAAACAGAAGTCAGAGTTTAGCACGTCTTATTACCATAGAACCTGCTGCTACCTTTGTTCTTTTTGTAAGCCCTTTACATTTAGTCTAGCTTCAGAGTACCAAAACTAAAAATTTTCTATATCAATTTTTTAATGAGAAACAAGAAAATGATACCATGTAATCCCTTCTTTGGCTGTAAAGACAGAATTAAATGGTATTTTATCAAAAGAGAGAAAGGTGCAAGGGCTGTAAAATGGCAGAGAAGTTCAAGCACCACTTACAGAAATGACAAGCCACATCAAAAATTTCACGTGAAATATTTATCTTTGATGAAAATGCTAGAAAGAAGTTATATTGGCTGAGTGACCAGTTTATTCCCTTTGGGAAAAACAGGTACAAAGCATTTAGGCTTTAATAATGGAACAATCGTAAAGCTACTATTTATGCAGGGGTTTCTGGCATGGGTATGAAATAAAAAACTTTTTTTCAAATTAATTTCTGGTGGTACTTAAAGGATTGATTCAAACCACATCTTGGCGCTCAAAAAAATTTCATCCATTGCGTTCAGTAAAGTTGGAACCAATCCCATGGCTTCTCTACCATAACAGAAGAATGGTGAATATTGTAATTCAGATTTTTAAAAGTATTTAATGAGTTTTCAAAGTCAAGATGAAATATTGAAATGCTGATATCATGAATATGGCAATGTCAAGATAGACTATTAAATCAGGATACAGAGATTTATTTATGTATGTGTCTTCAGTTCCAAATAATTTTGCAAATTAGAAGAGGGTATTCAAAAATAGTTCTGAGATTTCTCTTACTATAGCCAGACTTGGGGAAGATCAAAACACTGGAAATTAGTAAGAGAAAATAGCACAATAAGAAAATGTAGAAGTAAGCAGAGATGACTGGAAACATATTTTTAAATAGAAAACACGGGCAATACATATTTTGGGGGAAATGAACCAAAATAGTAACCTTTCATTAAGTGGAAAAGTCTTGACGTGTCCTACACAAGATAGTAAAACAAGTCTTTGCTGTAAAATACTTGCAGACATTGTTCTATAATGCAATATATCTCTAGAGATTTAAGGTTTTACATGTCACCGATCAGACCGCAGCTAACATTACTTAAATTAATTTTCCTGGAGTGGATACACTTCCCTGCAGTGTGTGTTACTGTTGTTAATCGTTTTATTGACTCAAGTTCATCCCTATGCAGAGGATCTGTCCAATACCCATGGAGAGAAATTAAAACTTGTTCCTGCAAACGCTTAAGCATCTGCTTATTTTTGCATGAGTAAGGAGCTCTTTTCAATTTAAGCAGGCTTGCTGATGTGTGTAGACTTCAGTGTTCATAAATGTTTCATGGCATCACTTTTGAGAAAGACTGCGTTCTAAATGTGTGGTGCATTTATCTTGTACTAGCCCTCAGTGTAACTATGCATTTGCATTAAGTAAGCTATTTCTTCTGCAGAAATACAAAAAAGTCAGTTGCTTGGTTCCCTAATTAATACCTATTATGAAAACTAAAAATACGATCCTACAGTCCTTACTTTTGTCTCAGAGGAAACATTTTATTGATTAGTAGAACAACATATAAAATGTGCAATACCACTGAAAGTAGCAGAGTTGTAGCTGATAGAACTAATACTGGTATTAGACAGGAGACTTTGGTGCAGTGCTTCTGGGTAAGTTATTGCTTGAAGAGAAACTGCATATTTAGGCTTTTTCATTTATAAACATAATAAAAATAATAAAGATTCAGGGAAAATTTTGGAGTATCGGCTTTTCTGTGAAAGATTGTCATTGAAAGATGGAGCAAGAAAAATGGGTTAGGAGGTCTGTTAAAGAGGACAGGTACCTCGATACTGAAGGCAGTGTCTGGCTAAAAAGGGGGAAAAGAAAAAGAAATAAAATAAAATAATAATTTTTTAAAAAATTTAAAAAATAAAGTAATGGGAACACCAGTCTGCTCCAAAGCCAGCAAATAATTTCGAAGTGATAGTTCCTCTGACTAGAGAGAGGGAGAGAATTATTGAAATATGAGAAGAAGAGAGAGTAAAGACTGAGGAATGAGAAAAGAACTCACTATATCATTTTACTGGGAGAACTTCCCATGAGAAGATGGAGAAATGCCCATCCAAATGGCAAATTCAAAAGCACATCTGTTCAGCAGTAGAGGTCCCTAAGACAACTTGAACTGAGGTTTTTAAAATATTCTTACAAATGGAAGAGAAAAATTTCCAGTAGCAGACAAACAATTCTTCATTTATCTTGATTACATTTTATCTCTCAAGTATAGTAAATGTTGTACCCACTCTTTGTCCACTAAATACTTTATTTATGCAATGGCAGCATATGTAATTTACTTTTCTAAAAATATGCCTTTCCTCTGAACTATTTTTTAAATACACTTGTTTTATTTATTGTTATGTTTTTGGAAATACATGCCCTAAATTGCCTTAGAGCACAGTGACATTCCTTTGCTCAATATGTTTAACACTCAGTTGGTCACTTGCATTCAATGCTTACTGAAGGAGCTAAATCATGTATAATTTATGTCTTTTACCCTGTCAGTAGAACTTCACTTTGACTATTCACATGTGAAAAATTATTCATTCATCTACGTATTTTCAAGATTTTCCCTTTAGGTTAGGGGGAGGGAGGTATTTGGAGGGTTTTTTGTCTCTTTTGTTGCAATTACTGAGTAAAGGAGCACCTAGAGTAAAAACCACTCTTTTAGCTTTAAATGGGAACTACTATTTATTACACATTTTGCTACAAAGCACCTGGAAGCATGTGGCAGGAGGGTGGAAACTGCCTTGAAATCCAGAGTCATGCTGACATGCTTCCTGAATAGATGATATACAAACAAAAAAAAAATTTACTCAGATGTGGTGTTAACTTTTTTACTCCTGTTGTTTGTACAAATTCACAGTTTCCTCATTCCCAAGAGAGCTTTTTCCCCTCTGGCAAGCAATATTTTTGTGAAGAGCAACTTTTAAATGTTCTGTCTTTAACGACACCCCCCAATGCCTTTCATTAAAAAAAACCCAAACAAACAAACAAACAAAAAACCCCCCAAGTATAAGAGAATAAAATATATCATAATAAATTGTTAGTACTAGTTTAGAATATTTTTCCCTTGGGTGTCTTCAAAAATACAGTAAAAGTACTGTGGAGACATAAAATCAGATTATCTTTGGGATCTATGAACCAGAGCAAAATTCAGGGCCAGATTAAAATGAACAAACAGTGAAGCTGTTCTGTTGAGCTTGGCCTGGCACAGAAGCCTCCATCAAAAATGAAAGTACAAAGGGAAAAACAGAACAAAAAAATGTGTTGATTGCTGCAGTGTCTCCTCTTGGGCCCTGAGGCATCTGCTGCACAGAGAACAAATGCTCAGATTTGGATTACCTTCCTTCCATTTTTGTGTCTCCTGCTGCAGTCCTGTAAACTGAATGAAAATTAGCTTTAGCCATATTTCTTCTGTTCATTCTTCTTCTTTGGCCAGCAATGTGGGCACAATATGGGATAAGCCAGCATGGTGCACATAGGATCTGCCCACTGCTTCCCAGCTATGGGCAAGGTTCCAGCACAAGGTCCAGGAGGATGATGTATACCTAAGCCCGCCCATCCCCCGTTCCTGTAAGATGGGAGAGTAGAAGAAGCCAGGGACGGCAAGAAGACCTGGTTGCCTTGTGCTGGACAGAAAGAGGTCTTCTGCTGGAACAAAACATGTCAGTTTCACTTCCCTCCACAGGCTTTAACGTACACTGACCAGGTTCCTATAACATGACTTTAATTTCTAGAATCTGAAATTTCCTTGGTGTTTGCCAAGGAAAACTATAACTGTCTGCTGGTTTCTGTGTAAAATGTATGAAGTAGACGAGTTGTTCAAAGAATTTGGTTGATTCAGAAGTGTGTTGAGCAAAATCACTGTTAAAGTAACAGCTCTCCTCTCTACCCAGGTTCTTTTAAGACTGACTAAGAAAACAATAAAAATTTTGGTAGAAAATTGAGGATGAGTAAATCCTCTACTATGGAAAATGTAATCAAGGAAAGATTTCTAAGTAACAGAAGACCCTGTCTGTGCTATTTGCAAACCCATCATCCTAGGTTTTGCCACGACACTGGGTGGGGGGAAGGGACTCTCTCTGGCTTCCAAAAAGAAGGGTGTGGCTTCCTGTCAAAAAACATTGTGCTGGCATCATATGCCACTGTTCATTGCCTCTAGGTCCATGGTGAGCATTTTTGCATGTGAATCACCCTCTCTTTTGTATACTTCTTTAATTAATATTGTTGCCGTTGCTCTTTATCTCACTGCTGTGTCTAGTAAACCGTTCTTATCTCAACCAGTGACCTTCACCTTTAGTGCCTTGAATTCTCCACTTCTTCCTGGAGCAGGAAGTGGGAGGGGAGAGGAGAAACAAGCGAGTGCTGTTTGGTTTGGAGGAGTCTCAGTGGTGACATTGAATTGAGCAGTACCATTTGTAAACCACAACCCACAGAAAAGTCCTTTTTCTATTTCTCCACCATAAATTACGGTTCTGTGATTGTTTTTTGATTAAATGAGCAATAGAATATTGATTTTAAAATCTTCAGCTGCGCTTCAGAATACAAATTTAAAGCTGAAGACATTCTGCCACTATGTCTTGAACTTGACAAATCCTCTGTCATTGTTAGATCCCTTGGAAGCAAATATTTCTGCTTAGTAGAAAAGCGCAGCACCTTTTGAGAGGAAATTCCCTTTGAGAGCTGACTTTAGACCTCTTAGAGGGAGTCTCTGTAAGCTTTATCATCACATTAGCTAAGTATTGAATTTAGTTCTTATGTTTTCATTTTCTCAATTTGAAATTGAAAATATTATTGATTGCATGCAAAAATCCAAACAAAGTGCATGATATATTCTATCAAGTCTATTTCTATTTCTTTTCACACAATGAAGCTGAGTATCTATTTCAATGCACTGAAGAAGATTGAGTTTATACTTTTATGAGTCGTAGTTTGAACAATAATTCTTTTGTCTTTTGTATTGTATGGATTTACTGTTATACAGAATGAAACCTAAGAAAATATGTGTACTTTTTAATTGTACAGAACTCTTTTTCCTGTTAGAGATTAAGTACTCAATGTACAGAATGTTCTCTTCTCTTGGATTCAAAATTAAAAAGTAAAACTTGCTTGTGACAATTTTTAGTGTAAATTCCCTAACTACCTAATTCATTATTCATTTCACAAAGTTTAATTTTGCCTCTTTTTTTTTTTTTCCCCTTAGGTGAGAAATTCAGTGGACAGCAGAAAAAATCTACAAAGTTTCAAAGTAAGATTTCACATCTACTCACTTTCTAAGTCTTCATATTCATTTTCTGTAAGGCCTACAAATCCTTTTGGTTTGGATTTTGTGTTATAAACCACCAGTATCTTTCTACATAGCAATATTTATTAAACTCTTGAGAAGTGTATCCTATTTGAAATTCAAACTTTTTCTAGTCAGGAACCAGAGCATAATGCTTGAATCAGTAGACTGTGTAATAAATACACAGATGCCTCCTAAAGTGCAGGAGTAAAATCATAGTTCAGATTTTGCAGTTTTGGAAAAAAAGTCTGGTTGCTACAGCATGATTGCTAAATTTTGCTATGAATTAAATGGAAATTTAGTGAATGCATTGAATGATTAGCAACAGTAACTACAAAGGGTACTGAGCACTTCTTGCCTTCTGTTTCGTGCACTATCTCACACTAGCCTTTGTACTGTGAATAATACTTACCTGTAACGGCTGAGTAAGACTGGACAGCACTACAATGATTCTTGTAAATATTCTTCAAGCTATAGCTATATGAAAAAGATGTGCCAAACTTTTAATACTCTTTCTACCTACTTTGTATAAGGTAATATGATTGATGGGTATATATGACCTGACCTATCTCTTTTTAATGAGTAAGGTAGGGTATCAACTGAAATAGATCCGTCCCTAGTGTGAAACAATTTACGACAAGTAAAGCATCACGGAAAATTTGTGATAATTTTATATGTGTACAGGAATGGCAATTTATAATACATTCTATATACTTTAAAATATGTGTATAATAATGTATAGGAAATCTGGGGGTGTTGGTCACACTATAAAGCTCAATTATTTCTGTATTCAAGGGGAATCTTCAAGTTTCACACCTTAACCTATTAAGTTTAAAACTTTGATAGCAAAGCTGAAAAAGTTAGTGGAAATTATACCACATATTTACCTGGGCTTATCAAGCTATTTAGAGAAAAAATAATTTTTTGTGGGGAAATATAGAAGAATCGTAAGATTATCCTGTGAATGAATAATAGTCAAGTGAAATTCAGCATGCAGGAAATGTGAATTTATACTCCCTGGGAAAAACAGTCCCAATATCACAAGAAGTCATAATTTGAAAGTGGTTAATTTTCATCCTGAGTTAGATAGCTCATCTCAAAAGTAAATAAATCAAAGTATGGCAAGGTGAACAGCAGGACAAAAAAGGAGGACCAAAAATAATAAGTCAATTAACATACGAGTAATGACTATATGTCTAGCATGCTTCAATCTGGAAGAGACACAAACTGTGGAAGGACCATAGAGAGGTTTATAGAATCACGTCTGGGGTGTAAAAACCAAAAGAAGAAGCCAATCATTCATATTTTATTCCAGTACTAAAACTAAGGTCTGAAAAATGGAAGTAAAAAATGTAAAGTTCAGAATAAATACAGCTTATAGGGAAAATCTGAAACCTCTTGCAAAAAGTTATTTGGGATTCAAAATATGCATAGGCTCAAGGAAGAAAAATCCCATAAAGGTGTAAACGCATTGATAATCCCTCTAGCTTCAGAAACTCCCTAAGGAGCAGTCATGTAGATACATGTCCAAGGGTAGTAATACTATATATTTGTGCTGTACTTACATTTCCCAAAATTTCCTTTATTAGCTACTTGATACCCCAGGGGAGGTGTCGTATTATAAAGATCTCTGACCATTATTGCTTTTATGGCACAGCTTATAGAATATGATACCAATTGGACAGCAACACCAAAATAAAGCTAGTGAGTTAAATAAGTTACCAGACACATGCCTTAGCCTCTCTTTAGCCTCCCTGTTTTTATGGAATTTTATGCTTTATTTCACTCTCAATCTTGTGTTAAATGACAGTGGCAATACCAGAAGTACAGAAAAAGCTTGTTGTTAGGTATGAAGTTCCATCAGGATTCATCTTTGCTTAGGTAAATCATATTGCATAATCACAGCAAACAAAAACTCTGTTTTGTACCAGCCTCAATGGAGGGAGCTATACTAAGCCGTAAGAGACATAACGAGATTAAGCCAGCATTTTCTTCTCAGATATTCCTCACTAATATGTTTACAGGCAATAATACAGTGTGGAAAGCATTACATATAACAAGGAAAACTGGCCACACCAAGTAAGAAAAGTTGTGATTCTAGGAAAAAACTGGAATTTATGATTATGAGAAGATAAAAATGAAGATAACAGATTAACAGGATTAGGCAACTAAACTAAGATATTCCTCTGTGTTCAAAATTCAACTGATACTAAATTTTTGAATAGAAAAATAATATTTTAAAGTCTTCTCTTGTGAAACTATCTAAGAATAGGGTTTATTTTATTGGGAGACTCTTTTTGATATGATTTTCATCTTTTTTGTTTTGGCTTGGCTTGTCTTTTTTTTAATGTGGAAAGAAGTAAATATTTAAAAACATGGTATGAAAACACTGGATAATATGGAAGAAGCTATTCTTCCCACAGTCACCGCCACCTATCTTCCTTTTTATTTTTATTTTCCATATTGGCACTAGCCAGATAAGTTTCTGTTCTTTCTGGCTTATATGTTGATAAGGGATTGATGGGCACACATATCACTGTATTCTTGGACAGCAGCTGCCTGAGGTCTGTGTTTATCTGTAGAGGTGCTACTTAACAGCATCACCCTTGATCAGTATGAGTTATTATTTTAAAATATTCCCTCTATCTCTCTGTCTTTTATGTTTCAAGCCAGAAAGAAATAATAGAGACAAACATTGAAAGATGGTGTCTAGAGCTAATTGACTAGCATATTTAAAGTGGGTTGTGGTTGCTTAGAAACATTTATAGACTGTAACAGAAGAGTGATTATTAAATAGTCTGCAGGGCAATGTAGGACAACATGTTTTTACAAGAGCAAGATCCACAGTGAAAGACGGTCTGTAGCTTAATATTGAAGAGAAACATATTTACAAACATTTTTTTTTTACTTTTTATTTTCTAAGTCCAATTAAACAACATAATTGAAAAAAATTTAATAATGCTTATGTCATTGCAGTAAACTGAAATTCAGTGTCATGACAACTTGCTATTTATTCTGCAAGGCCCTCTGTTAATTCCAGAAGTAGCTACTTCCACTTTGTGGCTCATCTTGAGAGTAGGCAATTTATTTATTACAGTAAATTGCATATTATGTAGGAAGAATCTGATTTCGGAGATCAAAGGACACTGAGATGTGTAAAGTGCAGCAATTTTTGATTACACTACAATGTTGTAACAAAAATCTGGAAGGGAGGGCATACTCAAAGTCTGAACTCTGTAGAGGGGAGGACAAGAAATATGTCCTACAAACGTACTGACATTTCCAAATCAGAAGTGTTATGACAAGTATATAAAATAATCCATAAGCAACTATATTTGTCTGTTGAAATCTCTTTATCTAATTATTTATTTTTAAAAAGCCATAAATAATGCTTACGATGTAATTTGTTTTGAGATCCTTTATGACAAAACATGTTCAGTCTTTCTAAAGCATGTCTTAAATTTCTTCACAAAACATTAGTGAAATCTCAGGGAATTTTGATTTGGTAATGTACTTTTATTTTCCTGCTCCACATGAAACCATTCATACTTCTGTTGCAGCAATGAAGTCACTCAAAACATTGAGTCATGGATCTTATAAAAACTGACAGGTTTCTAGGAAATTTTTTTCTTTCCTGAATCCAAGCAAAGTTGTTATGCATAGGGTACGGTGAGAGGAATTCTATCCTATCTGGTTGAAATCTAGATTTAGACTTAATTGCCAAAGTTTGTCAATAAAAACTATAAATCACAGGAGGACTACAGGAAGTCTGACCTGTACATGAATTAGTGAACAAAGACAGTGATTTTAAGAGGGATTTTTTTTTTTACTATGCAAATTATTGTATTATTTCTAATTACAAAAGTTCTAGTCGTTCCAGAGCAAACTAGTATCTATTAGTACCCATCACAAAAAAAATGTATATATAAAAAGGTAAAAGGAATGAGTGGTAAACAAGCAGCATAAATAATTAATAAACCAGAAGTTTCAGTGTTTAAAACATACATTACCAGGGCATCAAAGTAAATGTAATCATAAAAACATGATCCTTCTATCCTTCTTAGTCATCTATCTTGAGAAGACACTAGAAATGATGAAAAGTATTCAGTAGGTTACTGATCAAGACTAACCTCCTCTGGTTACTTCTTGAGTTAAGATTCTGTAAAATAATCAGACTTCTGAGCCCTCTGGACTTCTAGTACAAACTTAGCTTTACCAACACTAACTGGAACTAAATCTGAAATGAAAAAAGGAAGACTTTTAGCCATAAAATGACTGATATTCACATCATATGAAACTCTGCCAATGTGTAATAAAATATTATTATGTCACCTATATAAAGTAAAACACTGAAAACTGGAATTGAAAACACCATCCAAACTTTCTATTAAATTAAATCATTATTTGTTGCCACGTTATGTCAACAATATTCAGAAGAAAAATGTATTATTCAAGACTGTAGTATGTCTTTAACAAATATTGATAAAATAAATAACGAAGTAAGGTTGATCTTATTTCCGGTAGATTAAAATTTTTTTTATTTTTTTAATTTAATGGAAAGCCATTAAGTGAAACTATTATTGGAAGAGATATATTCAGGAACTCTCTTTAGGAGATTTTCAGCTTAAAAGCTATTACACCTCTGGACAGTGATAAAGGAAATGGGCATGGCTTCTTCAACCCCAATGAGTCCTATGCTCTTTTTGGCTTGAAAAAAAATTAATATTTTTGTGAAAAGGTAAGGGTTTATTGCAATTCACTGAGATATAAACCTGTCATAAAATATTTAAGAAGGTAGAATCAGACTTATCATTTGATATTATTTACTTACTACTTTCACATCCAAAACTACATTAAACAAGCTCACAGACAAAACTGATAATATTTATTAGAGAAATTATTAGGCTCCCAATATTACACCACTGCTTTATCTAACAGTTACCAAAGAGAAAGAAACTCTTCAAATAGTTTCTGTAATTTTATACCATGTGTTCATGGAGTGGCAAGAGCTCTGTAAGGGATTTTTTTGCATATAAGGGTGACATAAGTGAAGATGACCTAAAAATTTGTGGGATGATGAGTAATGACTTTGTCCCAGTCAGACAATTTTTTATTTTAATTCTACTGGATCAGAGGGAATAACTTACTATTGGTGTNAAAAAAAGGGAAAGCCAAGGAAGGATGTATTTCCAGTTCAGATAAAAAGATTTGCAGGAGTTTCTAAGTGAATTACCTTAACAGAAAAAAACAGTACAAACATTTCTGTATAAAAGAAGTTGGAATTATGAACCTTTTGAAACCATTCTTACATTTTTGTTTCCGGTAATTTGAACTAATTTGGCTATCCTAGAATGAAATTATAAGAACTTTTCATCCATTACTAATATAAGAAGAAGCTATCATTATTACTTTAAAATAATACAGTAAAATTTTGCAAACATGAAAGGGCACAGTAGTTTATTCCCTGTGTCTTTAGCTAGATTGTTAATGGAAATCCAGTATTGAAAAAGTAAACTCTGTAAAAAGTACCACTGTCCTACAGAAAGGATGTTAGTTGGCTCTTTCCTTGAAATTCACGGGAGGCTGTTTTATCTATTAGAAACTGAGGAGGCAGGAACTTCAGGCTGATGTAATAAAAAGGAATGACTTGTGATCTATCACGTTCAACATTATTTGGAAAAGACCACTAAGTCAATTGAAATACAAATAAGTACACAAGAACAAAAACAAATCACAAATTTTGTGCTTTCCTATGTTATTGATTAGCCCATTAAACTACACTGCCTGTAGTGTAGTGCACGATCGTTTACTTAACACTTCTTCATGTCTAAGTTTGTATAAAGGCAGTGGGAACTTGTGTCTTCAGCCATTTTAGTTCTCATTACTGAGTTCTGAATATATGACCACACAGCCAAGGGAGAGCCTGTGCTCCTTGCCCACATTGAAATTCAGTGTGAATCCTTCCCACTTGCATAGAAGTAGCACTGAATTCATGGTGGGATGAGAATTTCCCTGCTTTTCCTTCAAGTAGGAATATGTAACTTTTATTGCCGTGAATATCGGGATTTGAGTTCTACTATTTATTAACTGGATAAAAGCACTAAAGTAGACCTGGAGATACCTTAAATGGTTGTGAACTGAATTTATACTCTATTTAAGGACTGTTTCAGCACTGACTGTGTAATTACAAAACAAAATCCACAGTTTCCAGTGGTTTGAACTAAACTGACATGTTCCCTTTTTGTTTACATGAGGCAAAATTAGCTGAAGCTGTGAATCTAAACATGTTTGGGACTGATTCCATACCAGTTTTATTAAACCTATCATTAATACATGATTTTCTTTTTTTGGATGGATTAAACTTGTAAGGACTGAAATACAAATTATGGTCTAGACACCAGCAATTAGTGTTGCCAGTCCTGTTCTCTTGCTGTGGGCACTGCGTATCTTAATAACATGCTTAAAGTTTTAGCTTATTGTTTCCCCTACTTGGATGCTGCTATTGGATTTTTTTTTATCCTGCTCTAATCACATACATTAGTTCATCTGACTTTTTCTCAGCTATCAAACTAATAATTATTAGACTGCTTAATAATATATTTAATGCTGATTTTACTATTTATTCATGCAGAGTTCCATTCCTTTTTTCTTCCTGTAACCACTTTGTCCCAGTTTTGTAGGAGATAAAATGTTCGCTGAAGCACGATACAAGAGCAGTACATTCAAGAACAGTTCGTCACTAAATATTTCTTCATAACCATTAAATAGCGTCTGTTTGATGTAGGAGAGAAGGATTGTCAGCCCTATAATATGAAACTGAGCAACAAAAGAAGAAGACTTATTCACCCATTTTAAGGTCTTATATTTTGTCTGGACAAAAACCCCTGGCATCTAATTAATTGAAGAAGAGGGCAGGGATTTATGTACGGTCATATTTAGAGTGTGTTCTGAAGTCCCATACACATGAAAAGGTTAATGCTGCTAGTTTGGATCAGGTTAAATGTTTTCAAAAGGAGCAAGGAAATGTTTAAACCACAAAAAGTGACTTGTAGATACTCAAATCAGAGTGCTACACTTGATTTTTCATTTTGAATGTGCAAAAAATTGTGTGAGTGCTCTTATGGAGCACCAGTCAATTTTTACTGAAAAAATTTCACTATTAGGATCCACTGTTGGGCAATCCAATGTCTCATTTCATCTCATGAATCTCTACCCATACATTCCATCCCTAAACATGTTTTGGAGTACCTTAGCGCACGATAGATGAAACATGCCCCTTTATTTGGACTAAGATTAGTCATTCTAGAGATGACATAACTCAGATAAAGCAGCATTTCATTCAAGGTGCAATTTTCTGCCAATATTTTTGTCCATTATGACACAGATAGGTGGACTGAAGAAAAAGTAAGTAGGTGCAAGTGTCAAAGAGTCTTTAACATATAGGAAAATGGAGAAATTCTCTCTCTTCAGTAAGACTAAAAGGTACTGACTTATTAAACTTATTAAAATAAGGGCTGAGAGGTTAATGAATCCTTTACATATATACTGAATAAATGTACTATTTATAAATGCATTTAGGGGATCAACACCACTCAGAAAAATCTAATTGACAAGATATAATCTTGATATAAAATGAAGTAAAGATTAAGAGATCAAATTCAAAAAAACAACAAAAATTAGTAGGTGTTTTGCTTAGTGTTTGTGTTTTTTCTTTTTAACTGTCAGAAATGTGAATAGTGAAGGGGAAGAACCAACACAATTTCAAGATAGATTTCAATATAACTTGCTGCTGTGAAACTTAGGAATTGGGTTTGTTGGGCTTCAGAGGGGGCAAAAGGGAGGAGAGTTGGTTGTCTCTTTTTTAGCATTATCCCAGAATTAATTAACTAGAATTTTGATGTGCTATGCTGTGTTGATCTCATGCTCTTTGTTTTAACTGCTTGTGAGGAGAGGTTGGAAATACACTAACCTCTGCATTCCTTGTGCTGCACAGCTTGGCTTTGAGGCTCAGAGGTATTAGCCTTTTAGTGAATCAATGAGGAACGATCAAAGCAGCAGTGATTTCATGATGTCATGGTTGTTCTCCTGGAGCCACTCAGGACCACATCCTGTTTAGCATTATTGTTGGGAATGCTGGCTGAAACTGAATTATGAACCACAGGAAAAAAAAAAGTGGACCAGATTTTTTGCACTTCTACAAATAGCTAATTCTGTCATTACTTATGCCTTCCCTTTCTCCCCTTTTTCCTGCTACCTTCTTTTTACTTACACTATTTCAGAACATATACAGAAAGAGACGGACATATCCTTATCACTGAAAACATGTATTGTTTCCTTTAATGGCAGTAAGACTAATATTTTTCTTCTGATGCACACAGAATTTCTTTTTCACTTGGTTTCGGCGAGTCATTTTAAAATGTAGGTTATGTATTGGTCTGTGAAGGGAAATGGTTAGGTATTAAGTTCATTATATGTGACTCAGGTTATTTTATCATAGACTCAAAATTAGCAAGACAGTATCACTCTCAGGTCTTTCCTCTGACTCTCTTTGTGATTTTACATTTTAGCTAAAGGCTTTCTATTTACAGGAAGCTGAATGTCCATGGGAAACAAAGCAACAATTCACAGCTATGATTAGAAGAAAGGCAGTCACTCATTTGTAAATAAAAGCAGAACCCTCAATTCCTAAACAATCACAGCATTAATATTAGCAATAGGAGAGTCATACAGGCTTAGTATGGTTATCATCCACACAGAATTTGAAGGAATACATCTACAGTAATATTACACTATAAATTATAAATGTCTTCCTGTCATATGGAACACTTCCTGTACTCTGACCTCCTATAATTATTGATGTTAGGATGTCAGTAGACTTTCTTGAAGTTAAAGGAATACTGTATTGTTTGCATCGATCATTAAAAGAGTGATTAAATATGTCTGAGAGCAATGTGTGTGCCTAATTACACTTATACACATAAGTACTAAACTCAGTGGACCAGGCTTTTTTTTTTTTTTTTAATTCAACCTGGATCTCAAGTAGCTCTCCTGTAAAATAGCTTTCATAAAAGAAGCGTTCAATACTTCAAAGTTTTTCCCATATTCTGCATTATTTTTAAAGCATGTACCAATAAGAATTTTATATCATAGTTAATTCAGACCTTCTAAATTCTCAGAAAACCTAACTTTAGTGCAAGTGTTTGAGGAAAGAATTTTAAGGATTACTTCATGTTGAGTGTCTCACTTTCATCACAGGTGGTACACCTTGCATATACACATCATTTTAGTAAAAAGGGTATAAGATAGTGGTAGAAATAGTCCTTTAAACTTAGTTATAGAAGCTGAACCTTAGATATATGCCAGTGTTGATATTAATGAATAAAAGCCTTGAATGTCAGTTTATGATTAAGAGGTAAAGTCACTCATCTTCAAATAAATGGGCAATTATTTCACAGTGAAACACTCCAGAAAATTGTGGCATGTTTACAGTGCCCAGTGGGTCACAGTGCCAGAGATACCTGTACTGGCAGAAACATCCACCATGAGGCACAGTGCAGAGACATATGGGTGAACTTGCTTGGGTATAGAAGCAGAATAGCATGTTCATGCTGTATTGCCCCTGAGCTATCAAGCTCTGGAAAGTGCCAGGGCTTGTTAGCTTAGAGGCTGTGCCTTGCTAGCAGAGGCACAGTGCTTCTAGATGAGAGCTGGCTGCTATGCATCTCCCACGTTCCCTGGTGCTGCTACGATCGCATTAGGATGGGTGAAGTGGATGCAGGTGTCTTCATTGCTACAGGGTGGACAGTTCATTTCTTACAGTAGAAAAGGTTCCTTGTCTGAGTGCTTAATAAATGCTGCAGCGCAGCAGGAATGTTATCTCAACATTGCATTAAAATGATCATTAGCATTTGGTACATATACCAAATTAAATAAGCACTGAAATTGGAATAGTCTTAAATGATGTATAACTAATTTTTGGGCTATGAATTTTTCCCAAGTGTCCAAACAGTTAAATAGTTTGTAGAACTAGATGGAATTTTAAAATTGCATAGCATTTGCTTATTCATAAGTATGTGGATGATATTTCCTGCCTAAACATTATATTTTTTAAATTATAATTTTATTTTAAAAAAGAAAAAATTCTTTTCAGAATTACAATCTTTATCATATGTTTTTATTAAATTTGGTAATTCATATCAGCACAGTGTCTCATAACTGAGCTGCAGAAAAAAATTTCATTTCCTAAAGAAATTGCTTCTGTGATTATTCAGCACTAACTACTCTTAATTTTTAGGTCTATATATTCCATTTTAAAGTATGTCAACATACTATTGATTCCTAGGAGTACATGTAATTTTCTTATTGTTGCTAGTATTTCAAAATACTTAATGAAAGATAATAAATATAAGAATTTAGCACATTTTGAAGATTAGGTATAAAATACATCCAAGAATATTTTCCCAGGATAAATCAGAAACTCTTCTTCAAAGCATGTTTTTAAAATAGTAATTCAAGCAGTATGTTGAGAAATATCTGAAACTCTCATATTTGAAAGCAGAAAGCCAAGTTATGACTAGAGTCTGCTGAGCTCCAGGAGGGAAGTTTTCTATCATCCTCAAAAACATTCTTGTATTTTCCTAGCAATATTTTTACTAACAAATATCTAGGAGAGTATACATAGTGAAGACAATTTTTTGTTTGTTTGTTTAGAAATTGTGATCGGCATATTTCTTAAACTGCTTTTGCTTCAAAGATTAGCTGTGGTGGATGTGGTAGATGTGGTAGAACAGTCTTGAGACAGCAAGGGGGGACGGAGGAGAAAAATATGGGTTTCTACATTCTCCACTACATTTAAACAGCCGATGGGAACTACCAGAAAACTTTTCAATATTGTGTTTTATGTATAGAACATTCCAATACTCAGTCTTTTAATTATCTCTGTGGGAAGAAAAAGGCAGCAAGAAGTTTGAAGTCTACATCTATTGCCTGTTAAATACGTGTGTGTGTGTGTGTGTGTGTGTGTGTATGTGTGTGTGTGTACATATTGTGAGCTCTATTGTTTCTTTGTACTGGCAATAGTTACAGATGGTTTTTGTTGTTGTTTTTGCTTCCTAATCTTTTCTGTTTCAAAATCGATGCCAAGGGAAAAGTGTGGTTCATATTGGATACTCAGATTTCATTTCAGGCATGAACTTTAGCTCCACTCTCTAGCTGGCCTTTAAAGGGCAAGATAAATACCCAAAAAGTGAAAAATGATACATTTGTATTCTTTTAAAACAAACAGAATTACGTGTTCTTAAAATCAAAGGTCATTTCTCTTTCTAACAGTCTTTCAGCCTTTCTACTTTCAGTTCCCTCAAGAAACAAGGAGTTATATTCCATTAGTTACTCTTTCATTAGAGCAAATACTGTTTGGAGCCTTTATGTATCACACATGTTATTAAGACATTGTTTTCTTTAATTTTTCTGGGATTGACAAAGTGAAAAACTTGCGGCAGAAATAATTTTACGCCAACTTAAAACAAAGTTGATGCATTAAAACCAGTAGAACATGATGTTTTGTTTAAACCAACAACTTTTTCTAATGAATGACATTTTCTTCTCACATTTTTCTTCCAAGTTCCTTTCAAAGAGAAAAAGGAGAAGGAAAAAAAAGAAATGCCACACCACAGACAAACAAAAAAACGCCCCCCACCACCAAGGCTTTAGCATGGTGTAACTATAGCAAGTCCAAAAGAATCAGCTTTCTGCAAGTATGGGCTTATTCTTAGTATTCAGTCACCCTCACATGTTCTAAACCCTACCACAGAATCATAGAAAAGCTTAGGGTTGAAAAGACTTCTGTGACCGTTTATTTCAACCATTAACCTAGCACTGCCAACACCACCATAAAAACATATCCCTAAGTGTTACATCTACACATCTTTTAAGTATCCTGAGGGATGGAGACTCAACTGGTTTCCTGGGCAGCCTGTTCCAATGCTTGACAACCCTTTTTGTGAAGAAATTTTTCCTAATATACAGTCTATACCTCCCCTGACATGACTTGAGGCCATTTCCTCTTCTTCTATCACTCATTACTTCTGAGGAAAGACTGACCTCCACCTCACTACAACCTCCTTTCAGGTGGCTGTGGAGAGCAACAAGGGCCCGCCTCAGCATCCTTTTCTCCAGGCTACACCACCCCAGCCACCTCAGCTGCTCCTCATGGGACTTGTGCTCTAGACCCTTCACAGCTTCATTGCCCTTCTCTGGACTTGCTCCAGAAAGTCAATGTTTTTCTTGTAGTGAGAAAACTGGACTTGAGGTTCAGCCTCACCATTGCCAAGCACAAAGGGACAATCATTGCCCTGGCCCTGCTGGCCACAATATTCCTAATAAAAAGTAGGATGTCATTTGCCTTCTTTCCCAGATGTGCATACACTGGCTCATGTTCAGCCATGTGTGACAAACGTGCCCTGGTCTTTTTCCACTGGGCAGGTTTCCAGCTACTCTGCCCCAGCCTGTAGCACCTCCTGGGGTTGTTGTGACCCAGGGGCAGGACCCATTTGGTCTTGTTAAATGTATTGAACATGGGTCCTTTCAGGATCAGTGAAGGAGACCTGGTTACCTGGGACATAGAGAAGCCCAAGGCACCCAACAGCTTTTTTACCACAATCTTCACCAGCAAGTATTTCAGCTACACCACCCACATGCAGAAGGTGAAAGGAGGGAAATGGGGGAATGAAGTACCATCCACTGTAGGAGAAGACTGAGCTGGAGACCATTTAAGGAACCTGAAGTTGCAAAGTTTGTGGGACATGAGGAGATACATCTATGGATCCTGAGGGAACTGGTTGAAGAAGTGGCTATGCCACTACGCATCGTATTTGAGATGTCTTGGCATTGCAGTGAAGTTCCCACTGACTGGAAAAGGAGAAACATAATACCCATTTTTAAAAAGGAAAATAAGGAAGACCCACAAAACTACAGGCCAGTCAGTGTCATCTCAGTGCCTGGCAAGATCATGGAGTAGCTCCTTTTGGAAACTATGCTAAGGCACATGAAAAATGAAGAGGTGACTGAGCCAACATGGCTTCACAAGGCAAATCATTCCTGACAAATTTGGTGGCCTTCTATGATGGTGTTAAGGCAGTGGTGGACAAAGGAAGAGCAACAAAAGTCATCTACCTGAACAGCACAAAGCATTTGACACTGTTCCTCATGTCATCCTGGTTTCGAAACTGGAGAGACATGGACTTGACAGATGGACCACTCAGTGGATAAAAAATCAGCTGAATGATCACATCTGAAGAGTCATAGTCAATGGCTTGATGTCCAATCGGCAATTCCTAAGGGGTCTGTATTGGGACCAGCACTTTTTAACATCTTTGTTGCAACAAGGATAGTGGGATTCAGTGCACCCTCAGCAAGTTTGCTGATGACACAAAGCTGTTTGGTGAGGTCAATACGCTGAAGGGCAGGGCTGCCATCCAGAAGGACCGTAACAGGATTGAGAGATGGGCCTGTGTGAACCTCGGGAAGTCAACAAGGCCAAATGCAAGGTGCTGCACTTTGCTTAGGGAAATCCCAAGCACAAGTACAGACTGGGCAGAATATAGATAAAGAGCACCCCTGGGAAGAAAGACTTCAGGGTGTTTGTTGACAAGAAGTTCAACATGAGCCAACGATGTGAGCTCACATCCCAGAAAGCCAAGTACATCCTGGGCTGCATTAAAAGAGACATGACAAGCAAACTGAGAATGGTGATTCTCCCCCTCTACACTGCTCTTGTGAGACCTCTCCTGGACTATGTCCAGCTTTGGGACCCCCAACACAAGGAAGACATTACCTGTTGGAACAAGTCCAGAAGACATACTAATTTGATCACACAGCTGGAACATCTCTCCTAAGAAGAAAGGTTGAGAGAGTTGGGGCTATTGAGCCTGGAGAAGAAAAGGCTTTGGGAAGAACTTTAGAAGCTTTCCAGTACCTAAAGAGGGTTTACAAGAAAGGTGGAGAGGAACTTTTCACAAGAGCATGTAGTGACAGGACAAAGGTCAATGGCCTCAAGCTGAAGGAGAGTATGTTTAGATAGATCATAAGAAGAAATTCTTTACTGTGAGGATGGGAAGGAAACTGGAACAGGTTGCCCAGAGAGGTTGTGGACTCTCTGTCCCTGGAGGTGTTCAACACCAGGCTGGATGGAGCTCTGAATAAGCTGGTCTAGTGGAAGCTGTCCCTGCCCATTGCAGAAATGTTAGAACTACATGATCTCTAAGGTCTCTTCCAACCATAATCCTTCTCTGAATCTATGATTCTAACGTCATACAACTGGCCTTGGTCCTTTGATTCAGCTTTTTCGGATTCCTCTATAGAATCTTACAACCCTCCAGCAGATCACTACTTCTGCCCAGCTTGGTGTCACCTGCAAACTGACTGAGGAATCACTCAATCCCCGTGTCCAGATTAGCAGTAAATTAAGACATTAGACTGAACTGGCCCCAGTACTGAGCCCTGGGGAACACCACTGGTGACCAGCGACCATTACTCTCCAGGCCAGCCATCAAGTCAATTTTTACCCAATAAAGATTACACCAGTCCAAACTTTTTTCCAGAAGAATGTTGTGGGAAAGAGTGTCAAAGACTTTACTAAAGTCCTGGTAGACCACATCCACAGCCTTTCCCTCATCCACAAGGTGGGTCACTCTGTCATAGAAGGAGATCATGTTGATCAAGCAGGACCTGCCTTTCACAAATCCTTGCTGGCTGGGCCTGATCCTCTCATTGTTCTACATGTGTCACCTGATGGCACTTAGGGTGATCTGTTCCATGATCTTACCTGAATGAAGTCAGCCTGGCAAGCCTGCAGTTCCCTGCATCCTCCTTCTGGTTCTTCATGTAGATGGGCATCACATTTGCCAACTTCCTGTCAGTTGGCACCATCTGAATTAGCTGGAACTGCTTTCCTGTGTCTGTTCACACATGCTCAATACACCCAGTAAGACTGTAGCATGTTTCACTGAGACAAAATGCAGGGAATGTGTTCCAGACTTCAAAAGCCTTTCATTGTCTAGATAAATAGAGGGAATAAAAATGGCCATTTTGGAGTTATCCGTTTCAGCTGAACCTGCACTTAAGGATCATGGCAGAAGCTGAAGTAATAACAATGATCACCTTGAATCCTTTAATCCTGCTGCTTTTTTTCTTATGTAGACAGTTTTTTCTGTACATCTCACTGTCCCCTGGTGCAGAAGTTTTCGTTAGTTCTCATTTCCCTCTGTATCTTTTCCAGTGGTTTCGTTCCTAGAGGGAGTTTATTCAAACACTTCAATTGCAGAAATCTTTGAAAGGGATACATACTGGTTCTTATTTTAACTAAATAAATTGGTAGATTTCTACCTTAAACACAGAGATTTTAGGTGTTTAATATCAAATCGTGTCTATTTGTGCTTGTTAAGTACAGAGGCTTTGATTTATGTGTTCAAAAGTCCTGTCAAACTAGGTTCCCATCTACAGTATAGCTATTTCGGTCCAGGTCCTCCTGCTCCAAACCTTGATAAAGTGCAAACTCACTGGAGAAGAGGAAAGTAGAGAGAAGAAAAACTTTTATTACTGAAATAGTAAAACCAAAACTTAACTATTTGTTTCCTTTCTGCTAAATTTTGGAAAGGAAAAGAACATTCTGTGTGCAACACAGAATTTGAATATTTTGTTCTTTATCCCACTCCTCTAAACACTGACAAAAATAATGATGGTTAAAATACTGCTTCAGCAGAAGTGTTATCTAACAGTAACTTTGATTCTGTGTTTGTATCTGTCAATGTATTAATTGTACTCAAAGTATATTGTTGTGCAAATTTTTCATCATGTAGTGCACAAATAAAAAAAAAAACTATCACACACCACGTTTCTCTCATCAACTATCAGCAATTATATTAATGCTGAGTTTTGTAGAAAATACTTCCACTGCAGTTAGGTTAATCCCAATTACCTTTCAATGAGAAAGGAAAGCAAGGATATAAATTACCTCCAGTACATTTGTTTAGCCTCCTGAATTTGATATTTACAGACATTTTACAACATGACAATATGGGGATGTTAATGGTTCTATTTTCCTCCTAGTAAATGCTATTAAAACAGATCTGAGGCTAAGCTATGGAGGTTCAAGAGTGGAATAAAAATATACACTATTTACTGATGCTAACACACTGTTATGAGGTGTTTTGCTCCCAAATGCCGTTTAATTACAATAGAAAAAAGTGCTTGAACAAGCTGTTAATCAGACCTATAGGAGTAAATTTTCAGCAACACTTGGAGGTTAGACATCATACATACTCTTTTTTTATTATTCTGTCTTGCAGATAAAGATCAAGAAAACAAGAGCAAAACCAAAATATTGCTCACTATGAAACAATATCATTTCCTGTGGTTCATTATTTAGAAATAGTTCATTTTCTTTTGCAATTTTTGTGAACATATGCAGATCACATATACAATAACATTTCTGACTGAGAGTTGGTTGTTGTCATTAGTTGTGTTCAGCAATTCTGAATCATATTAGCATATTGGCAGGCAACTAGACAGCTTGAAATAGGAATTTGTCAGCCAAAGTCTGAGCAGGTTTCTGACCTACTGGTGATCTTTATAGACATCTGGGAAAGATTCATTTCAGAGTCTTGTCCTTCTCCAGCTATATTGTTACAGGTTAGGGGCATTCCCGGAGTGAAAATCTCGGGGACCTAGGACCCGAGTGCCTTCATGTCAATTGTACTGTGATACGAAATACAAGTGGTCAGACACTACAAGAGCACTGCTACTCTAAAGAGTGTAAAAGACAGTTTTGAATTAAGACCAGGAGACAAAACTGCATGTACTCTGTGGATAAAAAAGCTGATGTATTTGATGAACCCTTAAAATCCATTTTCAATTCTGTGCATTCTCTATTCTGAAATTCTTTATTGCTGGTGGTTTATTCTAAAGATCCATAGTTGCCAGTCTGGCATTCTGTTCTGAAGAAGGGTCATGTACATTAAAGATTTATTTGGGGGGGAATGAACTGCCTTTTCAGTGAGGTAAGGAGATTTGAAAGGAAGTCAGAATTTATTTTAATGTTTGCTAATGAATGTGTTATGTAGTACACAATATATAAAAATAGAGTTGGTGGTCTGTAAAAAGAGAAAGGCATTGGGATCCTACACTGATGTGGAAAAAGGAGAGACTATGTTATGGACAAGGGTAAAGAAGACAGAGCAGTGCCCTCTTCACAAGTAACTGTTTTTGTAGGTGGATGCAGAGGTTTGTGTATTTATACAATTTATGGCAAGCAGGGTCTGTAAATGTCAACAATATTATTTTTGTTTCTTCATGCTTCTTCAGGAACCTGCAGCCATCTAATAATACTCTCTAAATCGTTTCATCTTCCTGAGAGCTCTCTTGTTGCTGCTTTGATCTGTCAAGACAATTAGTGATCTGGGACCTAGTTCAAATGTTTGCTGTATTTTTTTACCACGTGATGAGTTGCTGTTTGCCACTGAAACCAAGCTAGAACTCATTCTACTGTTCAAGCAAACTGAATAATTTTCTATTTTACACTCCACAAAGTAGAATTTAATTTGAAGAAAGGTTTCTTCAGTTCTGATTGTGCATAAAATACTAATATGCATAAAATTACCATGGAGGAATTTCTGTGATGCAATGTTAATGAATAATTACTTGAATTCTCTTAATACACTTTATTTAGCCATAGAATTCCTCATTAATGACCAAAGAACTGCACAACTATGTCCATGTTTCATATTAGATTTTTTTTTTTTGTGGTGGTAGTGGTGATGATTTATGAATGAATAATTATGCATTTGGTCTTTTTAGACTGTACAAAATATAAGTTTCTGACTCATTTAAGATCTTACTCTCCAGGGCATGAATTAACTACTTGTACAGAGAAATTAAGGCTTAAGGACCCCAAGTGGTGCTAGAGAAAGCTGAATTGGTTTTAAAAGCATTTCTTTTAAATATTTTGGTAAAAAAAATTTGTAAAAATAAATGCAAATTGGTACATCTTCATGCATAGATGAGAGGTTTTTCATGTTTTTATAAAATGTTCATTCTAACAAAAATAATTGAGAGAGGTAACTTTTTCTCCTGGTATTTCCATGGATATTTTAAATAAATCGTAAACAAAATTTCTCAGAAAAGTCATAAATTCTCTGTGTTTTAAACAACCATTCCTTCATCTCATGCATACTTTGTGAGCTAGAACAAAAAAAGGGGAGATTAGTGATTAGAACAGCTTCTTAGTAAAAATCGCTATAGGTTTGCTATGAATAAACTGACAGCTTTGACAAGATACCTTCATAGACTGCTCTGTGCTTAAGAAAAATCTCACATTTAATAAAGGACAACCAGATTGAAAAAGTC
Source organism: Edolisoma coerulescens (assembly GCA_013397115.1). Taxonomy (NCBI): domain Eukaryota; kingdom Metazoa; phylum Chordata; class Aves; order Passeriformes; family Campephagidae; genus Edolisoma; species Edolisoma coerulescens. The sequence goes on along the minus strand of VWZW01005251.1, from coordinate 467,036 downwards.
ATATGTATCAATTATTAGACTTTACTACACTAAGATTTACTTATTTACAAAGAGGATAAGACAGATGATTTTCTCTCTTTCCTCGTTTTTTCCCGAGATATCAAACATAAAAAATACTTAACAATAAAACACATTGAAGATTACTCTGCTCTTTCTTTTTGTGTGTCCAAAAATATTTGCAAAAAGATACTTGCAAATTAGTCTCCCCTACCTCTGAGGTAATCTTAAGAGATTGCACAAGGACTTAACTTCCAAATCATTGCACAGCCTCCAGCACAAAGGATAAAATATGTTGTGATTATGGTTCAAATAGTTGGCTCTTGCATGCTGAAGGCCCACCTTTTAATTGCTGCTCTAAAGGATGCAAAAAGGAATTAGTAATGAAATAGCAAATTAGTCTAGCATATAATGCTGTGGCCTGTACTTAATAATGAGTATAGCAGCTGGCAGACTGTGCACATGACATTAGAAATTAAAATATTTTGGCCTTCCTGTTTGGTCTGCTGTAGAACAAAACTTCAGTGCAAAAGGAATTCTTCAATGCTTAAACACAAACTTATATAAGCAATTAAACCTAGACACACTGCATACCCATACACATGTATTTCACATATTTTGCATGGACATTGTGTCTTCAGTAAACTTACTTACCAGAGTATCCTTTCCTTTGCACAATGAAAGATGTACCATTCTTGTATTCCTTTTCAAATACATGAGCTGTTAACTTGAATTTTAGCCCAGGAAAAATTTCTTAGGCATAAATATTTTCATGCTGGTTTATATAGTTTACCCTCCAAGATACACATTTCCAAAAAAATCTTCTTTTTCCTGTATAAAGTATTGTTTTGCAAAAAGAGTTCTGCAGATATAGACTCACTTGTTGCTTGTAAAACTTATTTATCATAGCATAGAAGAAGCAATTAAAGAACTAGCTGAAAAAATTGAGAAAAAAAATGGGCACAAAATTATAGTACTTGTTGAATACTGTTGCTTAGAAATTTGCTTCAGAGTAACAATTCTATTTTTAAATGTTTACTTTAAAAATACTTTTGTGCACTGTGATGCTAATAGAAGAAAAAGACAATTTTGCAGGGTAAAACAACATTTTAAAGGAAAAGGAAGAAAAAACCCTGCAGATGATAAATCATTGTTTAAAAAAAGCAATTTAACATTTTTTCCTATTACAAGATATGTTTAATGGCAATAGGAAGGCTCATAAGACAACATCAATACATTTCCCCCCTCTAGGACTGCTGCATTACGAAAACAAGAACAGCTTTAACGAAGAGATTTGGATTTAATGTAGAAAGGTTCTGGGTCCATTGCAGTTGTTGGTGTCCTTAATTACTTGTGTAAGTGACAAGTGTGGAATCATCTGAAGATACTGCTGCTTCACATAAAGTTGTTCTGTTTATACAGGTGTAATAACACACTATGCAGACAGAGACAATATGTCCCATAGCCAATCTAGAAGGCAAAAATAAAATTATAACATTTATAATAAAGATTCAAACTATAGGATAGTTTGTGTTGGAAGGGACCTTTAAAGGGACCTAGTTCCAAGGTTCCTGCCATGGACAAGGAAATCGTTCACTAGATTAAGTTGCTTAATTCCCCATCCCACCTTGTCTTGAACACTTCCAGTGATTGGTTATCCACAACTTCTCTGGGCAAGTCTCTTGCCACCCCCACTGTAACAAATTTCTTCCTTATTTAATCTAAAGCCATCCATTTTCAGTTTAAAGATGTTGCCTTTTCCTCTCACTACAAGCCTTGGTAAAAAGTGTTTCCCCATCTTTCTTAGAATCATAGAATCAGAAAGATTGGAAAAGACCTCCAAGGTCATCAAGTCCAATCTTTGACCGATCACTACCTTGTCAAGACCATAGCACTTAGTGTCATGTCCAGGTGTTTCTTCACCTCCAGAGATGGTGACTCCACCACCTCCCTAGGTAGCCTGGTGCATTGCTTGATACCCCTTTTGATGAATAAATTGTTCCTAATATCCAATAGAAACCTCCCCTAGTGCAACGTGAGGCCATTTCCTCTCATCCTTGCTGCCTCAGAGAAGTGACCATACCCCATCTTCCTACAACTTCCTTTCAGGTAGTTGTAGAGAGTGAGAAGGTCTCACCTCAGCATCCTTTTCTCCAGGCTAATTATAAGCTCCAGTGCTTCTCCAGGCTAATTATAAATCTCCAGACCCTCTTATATGCTCCTTTAAGTGTTGAAAGACCATAATAGGATCTTCCCGGTGCCTTCTCTTCTGCAAGAAGAATAACCTCCATTGTTTCAGCTTTTCTTCATAGAATAGATGTTCTAGCCCCTTGATTATATTTGTGGCCCTCCTCTGTACACTCTGACAAATCCGTGTCTTCTTGTGTTGGGAACACCAGGGCTGGATCGAGTACCCCAGGTCAGTTCTCACCAGAGCACAGAAGAAGGGCAGAATCACCTCCTGCAATCTGGTGGCCATGCTGCTTTTGATGAAGTCCAGAAAAAAATTTGCTTTCTGGGCTGCAAGTGTGTATTACTGGTTCATACCTAGTTTTTCATCTGCTAATATGCCAACTTTATCCCTGCAGGGCTGATCATCTCCCAGTCTGTAATGCGACTATTGATTGCCCTGGCCCAGGTGCAGGACTTTGAACTTAACTTTTTTGAAAGTCATGAAATTTATAATGTTCCATTTATTCAGGCTGTCAAAGTCTCTCTGGATGGCATCCCTTCCTTCTAGCATTGCATTCCTTCATGCACTGTTCAGCTTGCTGTCTGTGGTGGGATGACCTGAGCTGGATGCCTACCAAATCACTCTACTACTACCTCCTTAGACAGACAGGGGTAGAGAAAATAAGATGGAAAAACCCCTTCTGGGTCAAGATAAAGGAAGTTTTAAAAAGGAAAAGTAAAGGTCATGTATGAGGAACCAAAGAAAACAAAAGATTTTATTTTCTACTTCCCATACGCAGTGACCAACGACTTCCTGAGAAGCAGGGCTTCAGCACACTTATTGGTTGCTCTGGAAGCACACAATGTAAATAGCAAATCCACCCCCTCACCCTGTACGCACACTCACCCACACCTACCACCTCCTTTTTATTTTACCTTTTGTTGCTGAGCAGGCATCATATGGTATGGAATATCACTTTGGTCACTTTGGGTCAGCTGTACTGGCTAGGTCACCTCCAAAGATCCAGCCTAATGGAGGGTAGGAGTGGGATAATGTTGGAGAGACATTGCTGATGCTGTGCTTCACTGCTCAGCTGTAGCCAAAACATTGGTGTGTTATCAACACCTTTGCAGCTACCGTTACAAAGCACAGGCCTTTGAGGGCTGCTGTGGGGAAAATTAAGTTCATTTTAGCTGNTCTGTGGTGGGATGACCTGAGCTGGATGCCTACCAAATCACTCTACTACTACCTCCTTAGACAGACAGGGGTAGAGAAAATAAGATGGAAAAACCCCTTCTGGGTCAAGATAAAGGAAGTTTTAAAAAGGAAAAGTAAAGGTCATGTATGAGGAACCAAAGAAAACAAAAGATTTTATTTTCTACTTCCCATACGCAGTGACCAACGACTTCCTGAGAAGCAGGGCTTCAGCACACTTATTGGTTGCTCTGGAAGCACACAATGTAAATAGCAAATCCACCCCCTCACCCTGTACGCACACTCACCCACACCTACCACCTCCTTTTTATTTTACCTTTTGTTGCTGAGCAGGCATCATATGGTATGGAATATCACTTTGGTCACTTTGGGTCAGCTGTACTGGCTAGGTCACCTCCAAAGATCCAGCCTAATGGAGGGTAGGAGTGGGATAATGTTGGAGAGACATTGCTGATGCTGTGCTTCACTGCTCAGCTGTAGCCAAAACATTGGTGTGTTATCAACACCTTTGCAGCTACCGTTACAAAGCACAGGCCTTTGAGGGCTGCTGTGGGGAAAATTAAGTTCATTTTAGCTGGACCCAACACCATGCCATCTGTAGATTTGCTGAGGATGGGCTACATTCCTCTGTGCGTTTCATTAATAAAGATGTTGAACAGCACCAGCCCCAGTAGAGATTCCTTACAAATTTCACTTGTTCCTGATCTCCATTGGACCATTGAGCTGCTAACTGCAGCTCTTCACACACAAGCATTCAAGTAATCCTTCTCCCATTCAACAGTACACCCACCTCCAGCAAACCCATATATTTCCAATTTAGCTGCAAGAATGTTGGGGAGGACCATCTCAAAGGCCATACAGAAGTCAAAGTAAATTCCATCAGGTCCTTTTCTCATCCTTATGTAGAGAAGACACACCACTATAGAGGGCCTTAAATTAACCAGGCTCCATTTGCCCTTGGGGAAGCCATTTTCCTTTCTTCTATTTGCCTTGAGGTAGATGCCAGGAGGACCTGTTCCATGACTTTACTAGGCCTGAGGTAAGACTGACAGATTGATATCCTTCAGCAAACATCCACCCTAAGACTGCTTTTGTTGGTTTGGCCTCTGATTTTCATCCATACGCTCTAGATCTGCGCTAGGCTGTTTTTCAGTGGCGAGGGGTTTTTCCCACATAGGTTACTCAGTCACAGAGGGCAACCCCCTCACCTTTCCATCCTTGTCCATCATGGACGTAGAGGCCAGCCTCTCCCAGCTGTCTGTCCTGAACAGTTTTAGTCACTGATTGAAGTGCTCCAATAATGGGATTCATCACACCAAGCCTCAGTGATTGCAATCATAGCTTTCCAGATGCACCAGAGGATGCACCCATGTGACATTTTGAAATGTATTGGAACCCTGCAGGTAATTTCAAAGAAGGTAAAAGGACAACAAAACTGTTCTAAAACTAAGGAAATCCCATTTCCAAGATTTGTATTAGATTTTTAGCTTAATCAGTGACACCTGACACATTCAAAAAGAATTTGGGTACCCCTTTCACCTGAGGCCATCAGTGCTTCTTGTTCAACAGCAGCAATGAAATGGTAGACCTAGACAAGGCGGCTCTGGAAGAGCCGGGTCACAGGATTACCCATGGAATTTCAGAAATACTTGTTAACATCTACATTTCTGTAGTTTACATCCGTATTGAATGATCTTTTTGCCACTTTCATGGAAGAAGCTGGTAAAAGTGTCATGAAAGGGTGCTTAGGCCACTTAAAAAATCACTATCAATAGAGTTGGCCAAAAGCAGGTTTTAATATTAAATTGCAAAAGTGCAACTTTAACAGAGTTTGATTGCAAAGTTCACTCAATTGCTTACTACAGAGTTGGGGTGGTTTAATACCAGCAGGAAATTAAACTCCCAATAAGTCAATTCCATTCCCCCAACCCCCTCTGGTAAGAGAGGGACAAAGGAAGAGACTACGTGTTGAGACAACAATTCACTGAAAGCAAGCAGCAATGGAACAAGAAACACACAGTAACAGCAGCAATATTAATAACAAAAGTATACAAAAAGAGAAAGTGCTTTACCCACTAAAGATGTTCACCATCTTGACTTAGTTCCACATGGCCACCAAGACAAAGACAAGTTGGCGGACACTCCCCATGGCTCACACCACATGGACCCCAGGACAAAGACATGATGATGGCCATTCCTGCACCCAGCACCACATGGGTTCCCAGGACAAAAACACAATGTTGGGTGGTCCCACAGCTAGCTTTTCCCAACCCCAAGCCTGGGTTAACAAAAAAACAATGACAGACCAACCCCCAAGAGGTAGATTGTCCTTGTTGCACTGTGCTGCCCATTTCCAGACCACTCTACTCCACTGAAGCTCAGGCTCAGCTAGGATTTGCTGCAATTATAACACTGATTTTATTATAGATTCACAATAGCGACATTCATACCATAATCCATTCACATGCACTCACAGAGGCAAAAAGATGTATACATTCATATCTATTTATGTAAATTTAGCCATCAAAAATTCCCCTCAGATTCAGTGAAATACTCACATAAAATCCCACAGTGTTTCTCAACAGGCATGGGTTACACCTCAAGGAGGATGTGTGTGTGGGGGAGTGGGTAGCTGTCTAGGATTCATCATGAGTGAAAGAAAGTGAAAGAAAGTCTTTTGAGTATTGAAAACTTGAGCATTGGTGAGCTCCAAAGGATATCCCACTCAGAGGGATGTGCTAGTACAGCCTGCTGCAGTCCAGGAGAGCTCAGAGGATCTCACTTAGGATCCCTGTTATGAGATGCTTGTCTTTAGTCACCACTAAGATTCCATCCTGGCCGTAACCGAAGTTGGTAACTACTGGATTTTTTTTTTTCCAAAGAGTCCAGTAGCTATGGTATTGTTCCACTTGGGCTACAATTCAGGTAAATGATTTGCCAAGGGTGACAAAGATAGCTGTTTATTATTTTCTTCCTGCCTTGATTAGGCAACAGACATCTCTTTTGAAGTCAGAATTATTCCCACCTTTACCATGCCAGAGCTCCTGCTGTGATCAAGGATTCTTCACTACCCAACTGGTATTGTAAAGGGGTGCTTCATTGCTCAGTTAGTTTGGTCTGAGATCCTAGAGCAAGACAGAGGAGGAGGAGGTAGAGGACACACCACCACACAAGGGGTTATGCCTGGCCGACATCTTTGGCAGAAGGTCACAATGTTGATGAATTTTCTTGGTTCTTTCCTCCTCCACTTGTTTCTTAATCAAAAGACCTGGAAACAATGATATGGAGTGGACACCATGTCTGTGGTGACTTTCTCCTCTTCTAAAACCAGCAAAATTTTTCCTTTTGCTTTGCCTGTCAGCAAAGATGTCTGAAAAGAAACCATTTCTTGCTTTCCAGTACTTTCCTCCTGCTGAAGCAGTTTCTTCTTCATCACATCCTTTCTCACTACTCAGAACAGTAAAATGCAGCCCATTTTTCTTCCTGGACAACACAGCCACAAGCTTAAGAAAGTATGCACAGACACAGATGTAGTAGTTCTATAAAAGAGCAATGCAACAGTAATCAGGAAGGCAATTTTTAGTCAACAGATTAACAAAGTAAAATGGCTTTTTTTTTCACTAGAGTTCTCAGGCATGACATCAATAAGCAACAAGTTCAAATAGTAATTTACTATGACATTAAAAGTAGACAAAGAATAAAACTATTGAAGTGGTAGGTTACCTTCCCTTGTATCTAAATCCCAGATGACAGAATTAGGGAACAATACTCAGACAAAATGTGGACTCTCTTGAACAGGTTAAAAAGGTGGAGAAAGACAGCAAAATTGAATAACTCAATAAAATCATTTCCGAATTTGTGAGATGCCAGGTTCTTGTTCTGATGCAAGGCAATAAGCAATGTTGTTTTAGACTCATCTCTGCTGTCTGACACAAATGCATAGAGTATCCAAGCACTGGGGCACAGAGCTCACTATAACTGCCTTTTTGCTTGCCCTTGGCCTTTTTCTTTATACCCACTGCCTGCTCAGGACTTGTTTGTTATTTCTTCCCACACAAAACCTATAGTCCTTGAAGAAGTAAATGCAAAGATTTATGGAGATGATCTGTCTAATATGCAGGTAACTCTGGTTTTCTCCTTTTTAGATAATTCACAGTATTCAATAGGATAATGGCAACCTTCTAAGGAAAAATACGGTTTGTATGGCAAGGACTGTCAGCAACCAGAAGCACAGGCAATCCCTTCTCTGCAGCTCCTGTGCTAGTTGCTGAAGGACACCTGGCACTAGCTGAGGATTCATGAGCCAGAGTGTCCTGCTCCCTGCTCACATTCATGGGCCAGGCCATAAAGGGGTAGTTGAGATTGCCAGCCATTCCCAGCAATGTGGTTGTGCTACTGGCTTTACACAGCAATGCTACCCAACAAATTCTAGAACCATGCTCTCTGGCAGACCACTTTTACCAGATAACAAGAGTGATAAAGTTCCTGCAGTATTCCACAATGGCTTGTAGAACATGAAAGAGAAGCTGCTACCCTTTGGTGCAGAACCCAGGTATGTTGGCAAGATTGGGGGCATGCAACAAGTAAGCACAAATGTGCCCTGAGAAATCCTGTTGTGTGAGGCAATGTCTTGAGAGCTTGAGAACTAAGACAACACACAGGTGGCATGGATCACACACAATAGCCCAGGCTGGGCATACCTCCCAGACTGTGACGTGTGCTGTGAGTTTGCCTTTACTGAAATGTGAGGTAAGGTAGTGGGCACTTGAAAGTTGCTCACTTTTATATTTTTACTACCACTTTATTCTCCATACTTAGTGGATGAATATTGGTTGTCTGGCTAATCAGAAATATGGGTAAGTTCCCAAACCCAGAATCATATCTAATGTTGAATGGGAGTCAGTTGTTCATCAATTATAGCTGTGACTCTGCTAAGCAGCAGAACTGTGAATTCAGTTATCTGTGTGTTGGCTACAGGAGTAGATTGAATAACAGCAGACATTCCACAGTACGAAATAGGTAGGATAAATGTATTAAAAGTAAAGACTCTCAGTCTCTGTAACAATAGATGTCAATTAAGAAAAGAAACTATTTAAAGCTGTTTTCTCTGTGAGAGTTATTTGGCTGATTTTTACATTATCCAGGAATCACTTATTACCATACTTATAAACTGAACTGAAATATACAGAGTGGAAATATAGTTCTTAAAAGGAGGAGGAGGCGGAGACAAAGTTAATGCAGAACTGTGGCTACAATGATATTCAAGAAAACACAGACCTGTGGTACAGGAATTTCCAGCTCTAAGATTTTGTGTTCTGTTTTCTTCTACAACTTAGTTGCATGGACTAACATTAATTTTGAATGTATGGTTCAGCTGAAATTATTTCCCCTCCTCCTAAATTGCATTTTTTACTTTGTTGGTGAAGTGAATTATGTTGCTGCTTTGAAATAATGAGTCTGTCTTTCAAATATTATTGAACGGAGTGAGAGTATGCTGAAGTCTTTAGTTTTCAAGGCATTTTTTATGGCTCTCTTCCTATCTCAATTAAGGTGAGTGATCCAAACTGAAATCTAGAGTAGAGCATATTCAAGTCTCTGAAGATTTAACTTCTATGTTCCAGATGAACATTTTTTTCGCTTCTTTGTTAGCTGTCCTAAAGGCAAACCTCTTAGCCTAAACAGCTTGAACTTTCTCTGCACTCTTAATTGGCATCTTCAGGGATTGTTAAATATGGGTCTATTCAATCTTCTGTCGGTTCAATCAGACCTTTGAAATTACACTTTCTTTTGCTAGTAATGGAGCCTGTAACATGTACCATCTTCTAGCACTGGTTCAACTTACTACTTTATAGCAGCATGACCATTTCCACCATTTGATCTAGACAACAAAATTATGTATTAGAGAGATGTGCATTATAAAAGAGCACATCAATTTAATGCCCCAGAAAACTTAGATTTCACAGTACCATGCCCTCAAAACAAAGTAAAGCCAACACTTGCAGAGGTAAAAGCTTGACAATGCTTCAACTGCTGCAGAAAACTGCTGAGCGTGTGGGAATTGAGTCTATATATAAATATTACATACCCCAAAATCGTGTGTAAACATCAGAAAGAACTGACAAAAGCAAGGAGTTTCATAATAAAGAAGATACTCCCTAGCCCATGAACAGGACAGTTAGTTAAGGACAACCTTACACATGTGTTTTCAAAAATTTGGGCTGAGGGCTTTTTTTGGTTGTTGGTGGTGTTTTTAGTTTGTTCGTTTGTTTGTTTGTTTGAAGTCTGTCAGATCCTTCATGGTACTTAAACATAGTTTAAAGTATTTAATTTCCTTGGTGGTTTCCTTAAAGTAAATCTTTCATAGAAGTCTCTACAAGTGTTTTATTATTTATCTGAAGCTAGTCTCCCAAACTGGTCTTTTGGATGCATATGTAACTAGGCATACTTCTTAAATCTGACTTTTATTAAATCATAATTCATTTCAATTCTCCTTTGCTCACTTCTTGCGTAAATAATCATGTACATTTAAAAAACCCACCAAGATCTGTACTACTGATAAAAAGCGTATATTAGGTATTTTCATGACATTGAGTTAGATGTTGGTAGAAAAATACCAGGTTTCAGCGTTAAAGACAACAGGACTTAGATTGTAATTAATAATTGTTTTATAGGGTATATATATTTAAAATACATTGTTTTTAACTATGTCAAGGTGATTTTCCCCAAATATTATTTGAATCAGATCTTGCTGTAGCATGGATTACTGTTTAGGTAGATTTCATTCATGAAACTGAATGACCATTTTTGCACATAACTGCTGCTTATTTTCTGGTTACTAAAGATGGCCCACTAACTAAAGACATAGAAAATATGTCTTCAAACACACATATACAGATAGTATTCCACAGCTGAGAAAAGTATCCATTTTTTTCTTTCAGAGGAGTAGCAGTCTGCCTGCCCTAGTTCTCTGAATTGACTTGACTTCTTTTCTTTATACATAATTACATTTGACATTAAAAGTATAACTTCCCATGGGAAAATGAACTTCACATTTCAGCAGTCAGAGGAGACAGTATAAAATAAATATGATTAACACTTTAGGGAAAAACACAATCATATAAAGCATTTGTTTCTCAGTCAGTCCTGAATACATTCTAATTAGCTTTGTTTTTTCCTATAGGGCTCACTCCTGATTACACAGTATCATAATTTTTTTTTTTAGATTCAGTATTTGCAATAAGAAGTAACTCTAGGAATTGCAAAGACTCATATATAATTTTTTATTTTGAAACGTAGGGTTTGGTTTTTCTTTTTTTTTTGCTACCTCCTAGCTGTTATCCCTCCTTTTTATGTGTTTTCTGTTAGTCTTTTCTTTGAACATTTAAGGACTCTGCCTTGTTATTTATTACAAGCATAATACATTAAAAAAAAAAAAAGAAAGAGAAATTGAGGTTGAAACTTTAATTCTGAAAAATTTTCTAGTTTTTGTAATGCTCTTTTAAGGTAAACATAGCATAGGCACTAGAGGGGTATTAATATTTTTAAAAAATTTAAAATAGCATGAGAAGTGACGTCACACTGGCAATGCTGGAATTTTGGAGATCTTCATCACAGGTCTTTCTCAGCTGCTGTTTACTGATGGTAGAGTGATGATGGTGACATCCCTTCATTTTTTACTGGACAGCACCTATTATGGCTGGCTATTTAAGATCTGCACAAGTACAGCAAAATCCTCAGACGAGCAAGACAGAGGTTTCAGGGAGGTTTCCTTATTAAAAAGAAGGCCAAGACTCATGAATCTTGTAAATCCCAACCGTGTGAGAGCTTGGGAGATCATAATAATAGACACTTCTGTTTAACAGTGCTCTCTTCCTCCTTATTGTTTTTAATTTGTCCTTTTCTTAGTTACCTGGTTCCTGCTTCTTATTTCATTCCTCTCCTCTGTGAACATCTTACATTCAGATCTCTCTTCCAGAATCACTGATGACACCATCTCCCTTCTTTTCTACCAACTTTCAGTTCTAATTTCACTTTGTTTCCACCGCTGTCTCATCCCTCTCAGGTCTGTCTTTCATTTCTCTACGTTGTCCCCCATGCAGCCTGGACACCAGATGAGAGACATCGAATTCTTTAATGAGGCCTCTTTTCTGCCCTTAACAGTGATACCCAGGACCAACGCTACCCCTAAAAGTATAGATTGTAAGCAGTTCATTTGGAGAATTTGATTGCCAAGTTCTTTAAGCTGATTCTGATAATAGGTGCATATTGATCTTTCAGATCATTATAATTTACACAACTTGCTTAATCATAGTCAAAGAGATGGTTCATCGAGAGGTTGGTTCCCTTGACAATGTTTCACTGTTTCACTGAAAGGCAAGATACAAGTGAACAGCAGTGGGTTTGGATTTCTTTTTCTTTTTTAAAACAAATTAGAAATATGTTTATCTTAAAATGTTCTTTGCAAGATTTTCCATCAAACACAGGGAATATTTAACTCCAAACAGTCAAAAGTTTGCCTATATTTACTAAAGATCTAGTAAAACAATCCAGCAGTGGGGCATCTTACATAGTTTTAGGCTAAACCTGTTAAGATTCAGACTGCTTCCTAACCTTGGACAATGCATAAAGATGAAGGAAGAGACCTCCAATATTTTCTGTCTTTTGCAGACAGATACAACATGGACAGAAGGAAGGGTATAAATCAAAGAAAGAAAGTCTACTACAAGTAGCTTCTCCAAAGCCGAAAAGACCACCTTTTTTAAGGATAGTAATCAGACAAAGTTACATTGGAACTTCTTTTGTCCAGGGCATTAATTTTTGTTACCATAAAAGTGTATGTCATGGATGTAGTCTAACCTGGAAGACTTTGTCTTGACCAATCTGACACTCTGAAAAATGTAAGAATATGAGATCAGGTCCTTTTCTCCTGAAGAGGTATCATACTTAGCAGTTTCAGCTTGCTTCAGGCATACTGCTTGGTCTTGCTCAGGAGGACATTAAAGAAAGCAGACAGAAATCTCCAGAGCCAGGTAAGAATTTCACAACCTTGTATTTTATAAGCTTGTTTAACCTTCTGAGTTTTTTCCCCTTTGTGTACATCTTCCTGAGTGTAGTTGGTAACCTTACAATTACCTACATAGTTTTGAAACCAATTCTAAAGAAAAATCTATTGCCATTAATTATACAATCATTATTAATGATTTAGGTATTGTGATATGGCTAATGCTGCAAATAGAATCACATTTAATCAGCAAGTCATAGCACAAAAGTTCAATTCCATATTAATGTCACAGGCTTTAAACTACACGAGTTCTGAGCATGATTACTGTGGTATGAAATCCATATGCATTTGTGTTGTTTCCATGGTATAAAAAGAGTAATGAGCAAAACTGAACAGCACACTTATCTAGTAACATATCAGTTATAAAAAAACAAATGCTTACAGTTTCAAACTTGTGTAAAAGCTTTTTAATGCCATTTTAGAAAAGGACTGGAACATGATGCATCAGCTTTACTAAAGGGGATGGATAAAAGATGAAATAAAGATGAGACTTGCCAGAAAATAGCTTTCCTGACCTCATCTGGCTTCTTTCTTTCCCTGCAGAGCTGTATTTCCATGCTGTCCAGGATCATTGTTATAGCAAATTGACCAGCTAGAAAAATCTTAAATATAAAAAATAATGAGGTACTCTTCTGCTCTTTATGTGTGGGATGCACATAATTTGTTTTCCTTACTCTACAATATAAATATTTTAAAATGAGATTGTGGAGATAGACGCATGACTACATGGGACACAACGTACCTTAAATTCTCAGTTTTCTTGCATCATTCACGAGCTAAAAGCATGATGCTGCAGTGATTCATAGTCCTCTTTTGACAGCAGCAGTTAAAAATGCAAGTAAATATTTGCAAGCTTAGGCTCAAGAAAATGCAAACCATTCTTATGCTAACACAGTAAAATAAAATTCTCATATTAAAATAGATAAAATATTTTTCCTGTCTTAGAACAGGATCTTAGAATAGATATGTTGTATTGTATTTCATAAAATGTGGTGAAGAGAAATGAGAAAGATACAGTAAAAATTAGGAAAAGAACAGAGTATTTTTCTATTAATCTGACACATAACAGCTGTGATTTTGACCATTTTCAATGTATTGTCAAGAGATCTTTTCGTTTTATTATTTATGTCATTAACAGGCATGAAAGAAGAAATTTTAATGATTTTTCTTCTTTCTGTATCATTAATTTTTCATGGTATAGTAAACTTTTAAAGCTGGGAAAATCAAGGATGTTTTGATCATGCACTACTGTCGTGGTTTAAACCCAGTCAGACACCAAGCCCCACGCAGCTTCTCACTCACTCCCTCACCAGTGGTATCAGAGAGAGAATCAGAAGAGTATTAAAAGCTAGAAAACACGTGGGTTGAGATAAAAGCAGTTTAATAGGAAAAGCAAAAGCCATGCACACAAGCAAAGCAAAACAAGGAATCAATTTAGTGCTTCCTATGGGCAGGCAGGTGTTCAGCCATCTCCAGGAGAGCAGGGCCCTATCCTGCATGACAGTAACTTGAGATGACAGATGCCATCACTGCAAATGTCCCCCCTTCCTCCTTCTTCCCCCCACTTTATACACTGAGCATGATGCCACATAGTCTGAAATATCCCTTTGGTCAGTTGGGGTCACCTGTCCTGCCTCCATCTCCTCGCAAACTCCCAGGCACCCCCAGTCCCCTCACCACTGTGGCAGTATGAAAAGTAGAAAAGGCCTTGGCTGTGTGCAAGCCCTGCTCAGCAAAAATGAAAATATCTCTATACTATTAACCCTGTGTACAGTGCAAATCCAAAACAGAGCCCAATACCAGCCACTGTGAAGAAAATTTACTCTACCCCAGCCAAATCCACCACAACTACCAAAAGGAGACAGTTGGATGCTGTCCTTACCTACAAGATCATTGTGGTCTTAGTTTCAACAAGTAAAACCTACATTTATCATCTGGTATTTGTTTTTATCAATTACTGTTTGCTTCATCTTTTTTAACTCACTGCAGAAATGCTATTTGTGGTACAGCATATCAGCATTGCTCAACTCCTCTCATTAGATACTCCACATAGTTCTTTTCATTAGCAGGGAAGCACGTACACTCCAACCTTCCTTTTCCTCATCAATTCCTGTTTTGTCCAAACAGGAAGATTGTTCTGAATATGTACTAAATGATCCCTAAAGCAAGGGGTTTATTGTACATGTACACTGATGTCTCCTGATTATTTGCTCCTCATAACGAAAGAGTGCAGTTTGGCAGCTAGTTGCACAGAGAGGAAAAAAAAAAATCAAGCAACCTGTTCTTACCTGCCATTTTTATAGACACGCTCAAGAGAAGCAAGGGAATAGATGAATTGCTGTGATGGTGGTATCTGACAGCCAAATATAAATTCCCTGGGGACTGGAAAAGGATTTAGCTGTGTGCCTCTGCTGTATAATGCATGATCAGTAAGTCCAGTATGACAAGAGATGAGCTGAAATGACCCTAGTGTAAGCACTGTCCAAAAGCAATTCACCTACTTCTCATTATTCCTTAACCCCTTTAGGACTTGGGGTAGGAGAGCAGAAGGGGGCAGCCAGGGGATTGGTGGTGGATGGAATCTTTAGGCAGAGGAATCCAGCTGAATAAATTGCATCTGCAAGCTGCAGATCACCTAGGATGGCAGGTGAAGAATATCTTATAACACGAAACTTTATTGAGAGGCATGCTACATGGCTTCTCTTGGAGGATTTTGAAGGTCATACACCACTATTCTTCAGTCACAATCCCATCTCATGAGCTATGTTGTAGTCTCTGTCATGTGACAGATATAGAGGCAAAATGCTCTTCTGCCAGGCATTGTTTAGCCACATACCAAAAATTTGTCCCTGGCTCATCAGCACAGTGTGGAAGCACCTACTACCTGACCAGGCATTCATGCATAACTTGCCTAGGCATAACATTCACCATGTTACTGTGCAGGGCTGACTGTGTGAAAGAAGGGTTGTGGAACCAGCATACAAGTGAACAGCAAAAAGTGGGCTGCAAAAGTAATCCACTGTGCCTACTGCAGTATAAGTGTGAACTAATATAAGTAGAGCAAGCTGCCAACTTCCACAGCTATGTATTTCCCCTCTCTGCAATTTTAAATAGAATTCTTAATGCTCACTAATCTGCTAAAATTGTAAATGCCAATAGATTATAGACTGCATAATGGAAAAAAAAGTTTATCTACTCTAGCAAAACTGGAAGGACATTTTCTAATTTTAGGTTGCTAATTTCACGTAATTGTTCTTCAAAAGGGAGGTGACATTTCCACTAGCTAATACAAAACACACCTAAGTTTCCTGGTCTGTAGATTCAATGACACACAGAGTTTATGCTAATTACCCTTAGGCATAGCAACAGCGTCACCAGATACCCCTGCAAGGGTTTTGAGCTAGTTCTTGAAGTGAATAGACCCTGAGACACCTTGAAGGGAAAGGATGAAAGATGAGTTGGCAGTAAAAGTAGAGGGATATATCATGGATTGACTTCACTTTTTGATTTAAACTTTGGAAAATGCAAGTAATTCTCAGTTTTCATAACCACACTTTTTAGCAATTATGAAATATAACTAAATCTCATCCACCAACTTCAAAAAATGTTGCCTCTGTGTACGTACAACATACAACGATATCCAGGCATATAGTGCATAGTGTTTAAAAAAGTATGGCTAAAAGTCAGACCTCTTTTGTGTTATAAAAAGCCAATGTTTTTATAAGACAATATTTCAGGACTTCAAGGACAAAGAAATATGTGTAATTTAATATAATTTGCAGTGCCTTCTCTGTTCTCACAGTATCCCTGACCAGTTTTCTCTGACATACGGATAACCTAAATATTCCAACCTAAGCATTCTTCTATTTCAACTGCCAGGGTATCCTATAATTACTATTTAATTGCCCTTTTTGTTCTGAGGTGCTTTATATGGACCATAATTCAGATATACTTCTATAAATAAAAGAAAAAAAAGTATTTCTACGGGCAGTTCTGCCTACCTACTGTCCGTGGAGAACATGGAAATGTGCTACTGCATGAAAACAAAGACTGAACTATGTTACAAAGCTTTTCTTGAGAATCCCATCAGTTCCAGTTTCTTCTCAGGCTCTAAAGGCCATACAGAGCAAATAATGTTTAAAACATCATCAAATTGCTTTCTTGGTAGGACTGAAAGAAAAAAGGAATACACACTAAAAAATGAATAGACTTATTTAATGTATCATTCCTGAAACTACCTATTCATGTAAAATACATGACTCCCAGAAGGAAGTTATATTCAGGGATACAAAGTAAAGTGCTCCTCTGGGCAAACCTCCCATTTAGAACAAGTTTTTATTTTTCTGCAGAGTTGTTTTGACATGTACACATACTGGATGATCCTACATTCATTGACATGACAACATACTTCTTAAGGCCCCAAATGTATAAAAAGAAATGGTCCATTTACAGGTCAATGATCATTGACAAGAACAAGAACCACAAGTACCAGTTTGCCCGATACATTCAGTAGTTTCATTTTCGATGCCACATGGAAAAAAAATAGAGATTGTAATTTCACAGGTTTCCTTCTCCTATTTTACTTTTCTTGATTTATTATTAAGATTGTACTTTCCTTCTAAGAAAAGATTCTTACAGATAAGCTCTTACAGTCAGAATAAGGATAGAAATAGTAAGAGAAAAAATATAGCACTGAAAATATATCCCAAAATTTTAAAGTCTTTTTAGCATATTAATATGAGCAGGCAGAAGCTTATCTTTGAGTGAAATTATGTAACAACGTACAAGGTGATTTAGACATAAACTGTAGACCTTTATTTTTTAGTGAAAGAATGCTGTTATTAAAATATTTCTTTCTAATACATGCTAATTATGTTTACAGATGTGTTTCAGTTATTTGGGACAGTAAAACTGGAAAAAAACCCGTGGTTCTTTAGTTCGGTTTTCTTTTTGCAAATAACTTTTAACACAGAATTTATTTTCTGAGAAAGATTTTCGTTTTTTGCTGTATCATTAAAAATACTTTTTAGACATCCCTAAAAAATTTTGGATATTGTTCTATAAATTCAGTAATTCATGAAATCCACTTGGTTTTGCAGATTTACATGTAGTCATGAGCAAAAATGAACCTAAAGGTGTAATTAGGAGTTTTCCTGAAATAAACTTTCAACTGGCAGCCTTCACTGAAGAGAACTGTCTCGTATAAGGGAGCTCAATATCTCCATGTAGTAAGACCAAGTCAATAAAACATGAATATAATAGTAAGACTAAATATTTTGTTTGATTTGAGTATATATTTAATGTGATTCTCCTCATAAAGACTTTTTTTTTTCTATATCTGCATGTATTGATAGTATCTGAGTTGATGTTGCTGGTTAGAGTTTTCAAATGTACCCAGAAGACTTAGAGGACAATTACATTTTCATGACCAGTTTGTGTGCTGTGAAAGCTAAAGATATACAAATACTTGCATCATTCATTGCCGTCTTTAAGCTTTTGCTGACCTGACCGTGTTTCAAGCACAAACACAGTTAATTTCTGCTGCGTTACCCAGCTGAGTTGAGGTGAGCCACCTCCTCACATTGTTTTTTGGCCATGCTATGAGGGCTGTGCTGCGTTCTAGCTGTGCTTCCACCAACCAGATGATTGACACTATTTGCCTATGCCATCTTCCGTAATTTTATATAGCATTCTGTCACCTGAAATGGTTCTTTAGCCTGTATTTAACTTTTGCTGTCGTGGCAAGATTGTTTCTTGTACCTGAGGTAACACATTTTATGTTTTCTGTAATATCTCTCTGTTAAGTCCTATGCTGCAATCTGGAGTACAGACCAATATGCCCTCAAATAGCACCAAAATAGTCTTAAGTGCTTTTTGAAAATATAAGACCTTTAACCCACATGAGTATAGGAAAGCAGGCCAAATGAAAGTGTGCTTCCTTTCTTTTGCTTCTTACCAATGCTGCATCACTTTGGATAGAGCTATGTCATTGCTGGAAGCAGTGCAGACTGACCAGCCTTCTTCTAAAACATGCCAGGGCTCTACCCCAAAGATGTATGTCTTATGCAATGGTGGGGCTGAAAAATGTAGAGGAGATGATAACTACAATCAACTGAACTTGAAGAATCCAATTTTATACCTCCATACATGGGGATTTTATCATATTCTGAAGAGAGACTCTTATAAAATTAGCTTGATATCACATGATGAGGAAAACAGCAAAATTGATACAGTAAGTGCCTACAAAATACTACCTGCACTGGAAGAAGAGCACACTTCTTTCCTTGCAGGTGTACTATTTCAACAGTGTTAAGGAATTTTGGATATTGACTGTTGTCAGGGAACCACTGATTAGAATACAACAGTGTTTCAAGGTCTAAAAATTTTAGTGTGCCTAAAAAAAATCCCAAACAAACCCATAAAACAGATTCATTCACTTCCTTGAAACCTAACTGCTAATTTATATCTTAAATAAGAATTGTTAATGCTGTACACATCCTCTCCAAAACTATATTTTCTTGTCTTTAATTCCAGAATTCTTATTGGAGTCTGATTATTAGCCAGAAAACATAATGCATGCAATTTATAATTTACACTTGAATAGGGGCTGTCCAAAGACAATGCAGCTCTGAAGTTGAGAATAGACCATAGCCATGGACATTGCTGTAATTGCCAAAAAGGAAAAAAACCCAAAAACCCAAACCAAAAGTGCTAGGGATTTACTGTGTGATCAGAATAGATCATTTATTTGGGCAAATAGCAGCAAGCAAGGAAAACAATTAGAGAAAAGATGAGAAAGACTAGCAGGTTAAGCAAAGCATAGAACTAGGCTAGGAATGCAGTAGTTCTATTTGACCTAACAGTATACACAACACATAATTTCTGAGAGTATTTCGTATTAAAAAAAATTACAGTGTGGGGGAAAAAATGGTACATGCTTCCAGCCCACACATTTTGGGGGGTGGTGTCTATCTGAACACTCAAAACTTACTACTGAAACAGTCTGTTAAGACTGTTAATAGTTGGCCAATTGCGATCTTAAATCTTCCTAGAAGTCCAGATTTGCCAAGGAAAATTACTAAAGGGATTCTGACAAAGGATCATTTACTATATTCATAGAAATTACTAGGATGGTGCCACGGGACAGAAAAAATTCGGGTAACATCTTAATCCAGCAATGCAAAAAGAATGTATGAAGGACTATAAGCTACAGGCCTATCTGTCCTCTTCTCTCCTTTTAACTAATATTTTTAATTTCTTTTTTTCCGTTTAAAGATAAATTTACTTCTTGAAGTCTTTTGTGCAAAACAAAATCAGTCAGCTTAGTAAGAACTCAAAGTTAGCTGCTTTATCAATTGATGCAGGGCACTGTCAGAAATATGTATTATGATTAAAAATGGTCCTACAATACTCTTTGGCTTCAAAGGTAACCTAAAAACATTGGAGTCTGTCTAAATTTCATCACTATAATACACCTACAAAAGTTCACACAAATCAAATGTTAACAGAACTCAACCTTCCTAACCTTTTGTTAATAACTCTCTACTTCCTTTCTTATGAGAGTTGAGGTGGAGTAGTTAGTTAAGGTCTCAGCATGAGAATTCAGTGTAAAAGAGGGTAAATAAATGAATATAAGTGCATCAGTTCCAATAGACAAATAAAAAAACTTTAAGCAATAGTTCAGTTTGAACTCCAGAATATCACTTCATTATAACCTGTAACTATTATATTTTTCCTTCCCATGAACTCCTCAACTGAAAAAAGTAATTTTTGAATGTGAAACATAAAAACTATGGGCTTTAAAAAAGAAATTGAGAATGGATGAACAGCAACCTTTCTAAAATTAACATTTCTCATGTTATAGAAAAAGTATTCATGAAGGATCCGATTGTAGAAAGTTTTCTTCAATGCAATAACTGTTCTTATTCACCTGAGCCTATTGCAGCTTCCCATATATTTTGTATTTTTTCCTTCATATGAAAGGACTGTGAAAAATGCTGGAAGTGTTTGAAGGGAAGTGATGCTTGGTCTTTCTATTACGTGCCCCAGTGATGACTCTCTCAGACAGCAGCTTGTTCCAAAGCCTCTGAAGTCAACTGGAGTCTTGGCAGTGACTCCTGCTGGGCTGCATCCCTGCAGTGCATATACACACAGGCACAGCTCCTCAGAAAGAGATACATCAATTCTATTCAGAATATACGGTCTCATAGTTTCGTCTATTGCAATCATGATTCTGTCTATTAAAATTTCATTTGTCTTTGGTATAGAGTTAATTGATTGATATTGGCTAAGCCTTGAATACTTTTACAGAAAAACATTGAAATGCCTGTTTATAACACTTTCATTGCATCTCTGCACATGAAAAATATGACACAAACACCAATAGATTAAAAAAAACCACCAACTCACAAACTATTTCTTTAATCCTAACTATTTTGGACTTGTCAGCTATTTTATCAGCATGTGTTCTGATCTAGTATAGGCTATGCCCTATAAAGAGGCATAAGTTGTGCTGTTCCATGTAGCAGGTCATATTGTTACTTCTTGTCAGTAATTTTCAAAGTAAGGCTGCAATAGCCTACTTTTATAGGGTGGAAATCTGATGAAATTTTATTTCGTGAAAATTCATCATTTGATCTACAATTTTTGTGAAACCCAATGAGATTTATTGCTTAACACATTAATGATGAAACAATACAGACAGAAATTCACTGTGGATATTTCTTCAGGATACTCATTTCATTATGAAGAATCTATTCACTCAATATTGGTTTTCAGCCAAGTTGAATTTTGCTTATTTGTCAGGGCTTGATGACTTTCCACATGCTTTTTCAATTCCAAAAGAAGAGGTTTGTTAGGTACAACAAATAAATATGTATTTGTAGATATATGTTTACAAGGCAGAGTTTTCTAATCAAATGTGAAAGCTTGGGTCCTGAGAAAGGAGTCTTCCACCCTAGCTAAACTCTTTCTTAACAAAAACAACAACAACAACAACAACAACAAAAGGAAGTTATTTTCAGCAAAACAATTGCAGGTACCACTGAAATCAAAGTACAAAATCCCATGACATTTTACTACATGAAAGCAAGGGCAGAAGAGTAACACAACCTCAGAAACACAACCTCTAGGTTATTTCCATTAGATTATTTCTTTTTTACATCTTTCTATTGTAGTCAATTTTCTCCTCAATTTGTGAACACAGTACAAAA
This sequence comes from Edolisoma coerulescens, assembly GCA_013397115.1. Lineage (NCBI taxonomy): Eukaryota > Metazoa > Chordata > Aves > Passeriformes > Campephagidae > Edolisoma > Edolisoma coerulescens. Next base: position 445,378 of record VWZW01005251.1, on the reverse strand, counting down.
GGGAAAGATACAAAAAAATACACAGATGGTAAATATTTTTTTTAAATGCAATTTAAATGCAACAATTCAGGAGTTGAATTTTCAACTCTTTGTCCTACTCATAAAAAATTTCAGCATTAATGCAACTAAATATACCAAACAGTATTTGCAAATAAAATACACTCACATAAACACATAATAGTATCATTTAACAATTCAAAATAAATTGCAATTAAGAAGTTAAACGGTTTTCAGAAACTTAGGAAGCCATACATTTAGTCCAGAAGAGATTATTTTGGAGATTAATAAAAATAAATCAAGAAGTCAGTCACAGTACAGGCAGTTAAGCCCATGTCCACAAGGAAACCTACTAAGTTTGACAAGCAATGTATAAGACATGTATAAGCAATCAAATCATGAAGTGAAAGGGGTAGTGCATATGAGATGATGCCCATCCTAATAAAATGCATTTCCAAATGGCATTTTGGGCATTCATTTTCTCAGCAAACATTTTGAGATGCCTGTTGTTAACTCATAACATTGTCTTCACATTCTTCATGCGTCAAAACAACCTTTGTGCTGTAGGCACCTCAGTAAAGTACCTGGTTTCAGCTGAAATGAGTCTTTATTTGCAGACAAAATGGAAATTTTCTACAATTGCCTCTTCTCTTAATCCCTGTAGCCTTGTCACTGGCAGTATTTTTTACATAATCTGTAGCCTGCTTAATTTCCTGTGAGGATCTACATTCTGCCTAACCCAAGTGGCAATCCATATCTATCTCCTCTGGCTTCTTCTACCAAATTTTAGTTTCAAGTACCTTCTGCATGTGATTCTTTGCCAAATATGGAAAATTTAGCTGTTTAGAAACTCTATGTGCTGATTCAATTTAATTCAATAGTTGAGCTTTGTATTTCCATAATAGAAAATTCTTTTTTTGGTTAATAAAATATAATTTCAAAGTTATCCTTAGGGAATTCTTTACCACATGTTTTAATATTTTCCTGAGGAGCACTGAAAATTCTAGGATTTTCATGTTATCTTCAGTTATATTTAAGAAATATTATACTATTATCAAAATCCTTCAAAAATAGTAAAAAGAAACAAACCAAAATAAACAAAACAAAACAAAACAAAAATGTGCCTTGAAATATTGCAAAATACCTTCTTTTGCCTAGAAAGATCTCAATAGTAATCCAAACTGAATGAATTCTAGGGAATCTTGCTAAGAATTTTGAAGGTTTAAATATTGTCTGGAGTGCTTTGTAGACAAGTATTTAAGCTGATTTTAGCATTTGATGAATTGACAAGGTCACTATATTTTCTGTTCTGCTGCTAAAAATTTGCTATTTGCACACAATTGGTTTTCCTCCTCTTCTAAGTATCACATACTTTTTATCCAGGCCCATGAGCAGTATTAATTACATGGAATTCTTGCAGAGTTTAAAACTCCATATAAAATCAGTGAAAATTTTGGTTTATTCCAATTTGCTGTGTATGAATAAAACATATTCTGTAGTTACTCCTGTGCTACTCTATTTCTGTTTGAGAGATTTCACGCAAGCTGTTTTGGAGAGCTGAGATCCCATATCACAATTTTACTCACTTGTTGGTGTTTGTGTTGCACACAGGACAAGAAAATTCACTGTAAATAGAAATGTCCTGCTCTCTATGAGAAAAGCATACATTTGTACATGTACATGAACTCTTAGAGAGCTTGTAAACAGTTCTTTCAGAATGTAACTTTGATGCCTTGCTTGTACAGTGTGTTTCCAGTCAGCTTTCTATGATCTTTTGCCTTTCCACAGTTTATCTCAATGAGCATTTTTTTTAATATTGTGGCATACTTAATAATGCCAATAAGGAAACTACAAATGCATATCTATTTTCTAAATTTCAAATGTTTCCAGAGGCCAGGTAGTTATACACAGGTACCATACAATATTCAAATTATACCAGCATTTGAAGTTCTGATTTTGTGATTGTCTTTACTTGGAAATATCATGTTCACCAAAAACTGGAAATTGTGATGTTATGTTCATCCAGAGTGGGTAGATGACACAAATTTCTTAAATGCAGTCATTTGCTTCCACTGCTATGGACAACATCCTTAACTCTGAGTTGACTAAACCTTCTGGATGGGCACAGCAATGAATTTCTGACTCTCCAAGCCACCACCAAAGACCAGCCAATCCTGCAGCTCAAACGAAGATCAGCATATTCTAGAATAAGCAGTAATTAATTTTTTTTAAAAATATTTTAAAAAAAATTCTTTTTCTGTCAACTAGATGGTTTCGAAATTTAAGAGGAATACATTTTTTTAAAAAGTGAAAAATTTATTGATTCTGATAATGCTTTGACACATACTTGTGTTTACTCACACACACTGGTGTGGAGGCTCTGAATTGCAACGAGCATTTGCAAAATCAGGGTCAAGAATTAAGCATTAACACTTCATTAACTGTTCTAATACTCTTAAAGATAGACCAGTCTGAGAAAAAGTAATCTGTCCTCACAGTGTCCTTCAGGGTGGCTCAGGATCCTTTTTTACTTTTTTTGCACAGGTAACAATTTACAAATTCATGTCTCTGGAAAGGATTACCTAGATTTGAGGGAACATATCTGAGGCACTCAGGGAAACCAGGTGCTGTTGCCAGGGCCTGTGCAAACTTTCCTACTCTTTTTCTCACCACATGCTCTATCTTGCTAAATTAGATAAAAACAACTTAAAGTCTTTTATTGCAAGGAGAAAATTATCAAAGGTGAGGCCTTTGGATTGGTTGGAGGAAATTTTCTCTTTTTTTTTGCTTCCCTTTGAATTCAAACAATAATCTATAACTCAAATTTAAAACTGTAATATTGTATTTCACATTCCTCTTGCTCATTTGTATACTTCACTTCCCTACACTCTTGACGATTCAATTCAGCCAGCTCTAGAAATGGTCTTGGACAGACAGTCATAATCTGAGATAAAAGATTTTTTAAAATTACTTTATTTTCCTATTTTCTTTATTTATCTGTAGCCAATGTGTGTTCTCAGCATGTGTGCCTGTGTAAAAAAGACAAAAGTTTTGTACAAAATAACAGAAATTTTTGTTATTTTTTTAGAAGTCCATAATGTGAAGGATATTATGATCCTACCTCCACATTTTCAGTTATGCACAGGAGCGATATTATTTCAATACTTATAATTATTCACATTATTCATCTTCAGTCACTTGCACAAGGTGAATACAATGTGCTGTTTAGATATACATTCAGTGTCACTCCTGGAAACAAAAAAATGTTGAGCGTAGCTGAAGCTGTCATTCTGCCATCCTATAGATACACACTGCCAAACACTGTAAAGTCCCAAGTCACAAAGCTCTTGAAATTTCTTATTAGTTCTCTCTAACCAAAGCTTTTAGGTTTGTCGGTTGGCTTACTTAAACTGTTCAAAATTTCAGTTATAATAAATACTGAATATCTGTAAGGCCCATCACTAAGTTACATATTTCATTTCTATATTTTCTTTCTTTTTTTTGGTTTGGAATTGCTTGCAGAGACCAAATTTATCCTGTATGTATGAATTCCAAAAGTTATTGATTATAGTTTGCCCACACACCAGTTTTTCTTACAGGATGAAACATCCTTAATCAACATATATCTCCGAAGAAGGTGTGAGGTTTCTTCTCTTATGTTCAGGGGTCACTGTATGTTCTTGACACCACCATTTATCATTGGATGACTGAGCACTTGTTCAAATGGGCCTTTCTGATTTAGCATCATTTAAGAGAAACGGTAACAAAAAGACTGGGTGTATCTAAACGATCAATTTCACTACGGCAAGACCACTACAGAGACCAGGAAAACCTGAACACAGTGAAGGATAAATGCAGATAAAGAGAATTTATGTGTTCCTGCCTACATGAGTGTACCTATTTCTTATCTATCCCACACAAGCAATGTTTCCTACATCGTAATTTATCACAGTTCCTCCATACAGAACCATGCATACATTATTTTGCAAAACCAGGAAGAAAATGCAAAAAGAACAAAAGTGGAAATAATTGTTTTCTGCTTTGATGGGAAAAAGCACATAATTCTGAAACAGTATCTTCAGTACATCTTGGGAATATGCAAAGAGTAAATCTGGACTCTCTAGAGTAGATATTTTACTCAAACATTTCCTCAAACATTACTTACTGGGATTATACTTATAACAACATCAGAGTCAGAGACAATTTTGAAATTCTTAAAATTGAATATATCCTCTGCAGCTTTTTAGACAGTAGGAAAGCTACTGAAAGTTCTCACAAAGGCATCCAAATCCTTTAATTGCCTACTTTCCAAATGCATTTGGCTTAAAAAACTCTTTAGGATTTCTTAACACACCTTACAAAGATTAAGCACTGTCTTTGCATAATAAATAATAAATTATTATTACTATCATGGCAAATTAGTGAACCAGACTGCCTGGGTTTAAATCTCTATTAATTAGCATAGTATGATAAATATGCAAAACACTGTAAATATTGAGCATTTTCTCAGCATTAGTCTAATACATTTTTAAGTGAATAAACTCTTTGGCCATCACGGGCATATAAACCCTTCAAATAGTATGCTAATCTTTATTAATAAAGGAACCAAGAAAATGTTTTTGACTTGGAAACATAAAACATATTTGAGTCTTACTCTCTAGGTTAAAATTTATATACAAAGGAAAAGGTCTAGAAAAGAGAAAGAAATAATACCAAGAATAAAAAGATATCTGTACCAAAAGGGCACAGAAGTTTATCACTACTCAGTGAATTTCAGGGGAGAGGAAGACTTGCTTAGGTATTTTTAGAAATCCTACCTATGTGATCAAGAGTGAAAAATATAGCAATATCGTTGTAAGCAATATATTTCTTCATCATTGCTCACAATGATACATTTATAATGATTTATACAAAATAGAGTTCTATTAATATCCCATGAAATTAAAAAGGAACTGTTGAAATATCTGCACGTATGCATGTCATATCTATACCTATATATATGTCTCGCTATCTATCTAGATTGATTTATATCAATATCTAATGCATTTATGTGTCACATTGTACTCAGAACCCCAAATCTATATTTTTGAAACTAGGAAAAGGTATTATTCGGAACGGATTTTAAGACTATTTATGAAGAATAAGATTTTCTCTGATTCAGTGGCTCATACATGAATTCCTACTCAATATTTATTTTTATTCTCACAGGGACAATTCAACCTTTACCTTAACAGATTTAGAATTTTAATATAAAGATAATTTTTCCTAATTAATCACATCAGTAATATTTCTCATTTGAAATGCAGTTTTTCCACTAACTATACAGGAGACTCAGAATAAAGGTCTTCAAGGATAATAGTTTTGAATTGCTGTGGAAATTTGTACCTTCTTAATACCCCCTTCCTGTTTCTCCTGGGTCTTAGAAAAACTGTTGTAGGCAATCTCACGCATCAACATTTTACAGTAAAATTTAAAGAAGCAGTTAAAAAAGCAAAACAAAATACAATATTATCAAACACACAAGAAAGACATACTACGTTTACATTCATTGGTGCTGCAATAAATTCTTTCGAGACAAGTTGACTAACTTTTTGTAAGTGCAAATGAGCAAAACATCGAATAGTACAGCATGCAGACAGCAACGTCCATTTTTGTTTTACCAAATCTTTTGAATTATCAAATGTCTTAATGTGATAACTTTTTCCAAAACAATGAAGCAGCTGGAGGATATCAGAATTGGTGATAGATTCACAGCAAACACTGAACAGTTGTCTGAAATAAATCCTAAAAGAATATCTCTATTCACAGTGTACTCAGTGTAGTTCTCAGCAGCTACCACTGAGCTCCTCAAAGATAATATAAAGAATCCACTTGAATTCCACCAGATGGTAGTGATTTAAACATTCCTCTTCAAACATTTTGCATATCCTGTAGTGCTGCAGAAAATTGTCCCCGTTGCTTCACCACTAGGAACAAGTAGGCAGCATGCTAAGAAAGGTATATGACTTTCAAATCAACCTGAGTACGATAAGGTTTTGAATGTTTGTTACTGCAGTCTGCTGACATGTCAGAATCCTCAAAAGACTGCAAATTAATTGCTACTTCCTCCTCAGTATGGAAATGGGCCATTAGAGTCCATCCTGATTTGGAGCAAAGAAAAAAAACCCTATCGGCGGAAACATTTAGTTCAGGCAGATATTGGATAACTGGAATCAAAAAGAAGTGAATTAGACAAAAGTTTAGTTTAGAACTCCTATCACACATTCATTTTGTTTATCAGTACAATTTCACTTCTGGAATGTATGCAAATTATGCTTTTTCTGAAGATTCATAATCTAAAGTGGGTACTCAAATCACAACACTTAGTTGGTCTACAATCAAGTTTTTTACCTAGTGGAATATTACACATGGATAAAGATTTTCAGCATTATTGTATTTACTCTGGTGAAAAATATAAGTTTAGAAACATTAAAATATTTTGTCCATTAGAATGTTTGACAAAATAACTCATGTGAAAAAAATGTAAAAGCTGAGGATTTTGTTTTAAATCAAATACTCAAATTAATATTTTACCTTCATTTCCTTTATCTCTCTAAGCCTTTATAAATTTTCATTTTTGAAATTAAATAATCATTTTGTAGCAAATATTTCATATCATACCAAAGAATTCAGTTTTTATCTGTTTGCTGAGTTGGAGGATGAATTAAAATTCACCTTGCACTTGCTAAATTCCTCTTTTCTGAATTGCCAATGAACCAAGAAATCAGTTATTTGTTCAAGTCTATAATTGTGCTATGTATAATAATTTTCTGAAAATGTCATCCACCCTAAAAAGATCTCCCTGCTGAGTCTGCTTAATTCTTAAAAAAAAAGTGCTTGAAAAACATTGAATGACAAATCTTTCTCCAAACTGAAGAAAAAAAGGTCCTTAAGGTACATCCTATATTATTCTGACAAACGGAAAAGATCTTTGACTAAATTTTTATTCACTGTGGATGCCCAGCCAGATGTGCAGGCTGACTGGAAATTATAGAGACCCTCTGCACTGAAGGAAAAAAAATTACATAAATTTAGTGCACACAATTCTTTTTTGCATGTGTATGTGGTGCTCCCATTGTTAAGAAAGATTTATTCTGGCTCACTGAGTGAAGTATAGAATGTATTTTTTGTGATGGCTATGGCGAATACATACCAGGAAGATTCACCTTAATTTAGGACAATTAATACAGGACTACTTTAATCATTCTTTTATATCCAGTTCAAATTTTATTTTATATTTACTTAAAAATGTGCATCCTATCCTGGTATTTTCAGTAGCTAGTTTTTCAGATGTAAGAGCACTCATAAACCTGTGTAAGATGACAGTTAGGGTGGTGTCCAAAAGGACTTCATTTTTAAAATGCATTAGTATAATCTTTCTTTCAGTTCTTTTAGTTTTATACACAATCTCTGAAAATATTCATAAAGCTTTAGTGTGCTTTGAATATTAATACATTAGCTTGGATAACCTTATTACTCATGTAAAATAAACTTAATATAAAAGATCAAGGCCCAGCATATACACACATATTACTTACTTTAACAACATAATATTATTGAAACTTTCAAAAGAGATACATTATTTCTGGTGACTTGTAAAGTGAGGTCTTTTTGTAATGGGGATAAACTAAGGATACTAGAAAAATAGTGTTTTCATACCATCTCAATGTGCTAAAATGTATGATACTTAAATAGCAAATACTTGGAACCTTATTCTATTTCTCCCTAAAATGCAAAATCAAATTTTCCCAGTTTTCCAGTTGGATAATGCCAATGTTCCTAGCCCAGCTGGCTCGTGACATAGTAGACTACCAGTCTGCCATGTATACATCACTTAGTACAGAACCTTTTACTATACTGTGTGTCAGCAGTACTCGCTTCAATCTGACTAAGGATCACATTTTTCTCATATAAAGACAGAAAAATGGGGGATACCATTTTAAAGTTAGATTATCTTTAGATAACCCAGAAACCAGAAAATGACAAGTATGTAACAACTCATAACACAGGAGTCTTAGCACTGATGCCAGTTCAGATTAGTAAAGCAAAAACCCAAAGGAAGATGTCAGATGGAAAATAAAAAATTAGAGCAAATTTTAAAAAAATTTGTGTAGCCAGTCAATAAATGGAGCAAAAGACTGTAACCAAATAATTCCCCACTGTCTATTTCTAGAAATATCTAACATCAAATGACACTGATTTTTAGGCATTTTCTATGCCTTTCTGGTAAAATAAAGTGACTTCAAAAATGCAAAATGAAATGCCAAATATTTGCAGGGACACTTCCTCACGCATATTTCTTATTTTTATCTTCAGTTACTTAAGATACAGAGTTGGATGAGAGTAGATAAACTGGATGGTTTTCCCATTTCATCAAAGCTAATAGACTTTTAAAGATGATGTTTCAAAAGCCAATTTTTCACTTTTGTTCCCCTGGCAGTGAAGCTGCAGAACCTGGAGACAGCTTTGCAGTATAGCTTTTGCATTCAATTCCTAACCTGTTTTCAACCTGGACTATTCTGGACGAAGTCAATTTTCTCAACTCTCCTCTTCCCACCTGTGGATCTTCCATATGTCTGTGCACGTCCTATGCAGTTATGCTTAAGTGTGCAGGAGCTAGCCACTGGTAAGGGACTTCACCAGAGTCCAGGTCTCCATTTAAGATGCTCTTCAAATGAATTTTGGTGTGAAAGGAGGGAGAAAATTAGGAAAGGAAGGGTAATTTCTCCCACCTGCAATTTTTTAATACTTCTGCTCTGGCTTTTTTTTTGGTTTTCTTATCTGCTCGGGTTTTGTCAAAGAATGTATCTAATTTAAATATCACTGCAAATACCCCAACGCAGCAGTAACTACATTGTTATCTGTGTTCTCTCTGTGCATTGGACAGCAGATTTTATTTCATACACCATCTGCAACTTTGCTGTAGTGATTCTATATAGTCAGTACATCATTTTGTCATACAGAAAAAGAGAATAGTAGCATTTTACCCAGTTTAAGGCTTTTTGGTGACATTTGGGTTGCAACCTAGATGTGGACATTTCAGAAGGTCATACAAATAAGATACCAAAAGAAGCAGCCTTAAGCTCACATCCAATGAAAATTCAACATTAGACAAATTTCATCATCTTCTGAAGAAGCAAAATATATTTGTCTTCACCTCGGAGAACCATGTTCTTTGCAAATAAATGTACATTTATTCTATACCTACTAACAAAATCATGGGGTTTTTAACACAATGCTTATTCTAGCTACATGCCTTTCTAAAAAAATCTATATCATATATTTGATGAAGTCAGACAATCTTAGACCAATCAACTATTCAGGCATATTTGGATAGATGTATGTGCCACAGAAATAGGTCATATAAAATAAAAGATATTCATTATTTCTGTTCACCTCCAAAATGTATCAGTTTTGTAACATGCTTGTATGTGTGCTCTACTTATGTGATAAATACGTAGTAAAATAACTTTTCATATTTGTCTCATATACTAACCCCCGTATTTCTGATCCGTAGTCATCTAGTGAATCTCTTTGGAGGATTTCATTCCCAAGACATAACAACTGCAGAACTAGCTTTAGGAGAAACCATGCAATAAGTGTGGTCTGTGAGGAAATGCAAGACATACAAGAAGACTGTGAAAGTTACTTCAAGATATAACCTTAATGGACAGTGGAGGAATCTTATATGCTGACCTTGTATATAAGGAGCGTAGAAAACAGGAAATGTTATTTTCTCTGATCCATTAATGAAAGAGGATGTTTTCCAAGGCACTTGAAAGAGTATGCTGCAACCAGTCACAAAAAGAGAGCAGGGAGAGGCTACCTAAAATGAAGGGATTTTGCTTCTTATTTTTGTTCATTTTTCTGTTTATTTCTGTGTTTGACTTTTATTTACTTGAAGAATATTGGCAGAAGGCTACACTACCAAGAGAAAGGAAGAACAGATTTTTTGAGATCAAGTAAGATCTTCAGGTATTGTTAGTTACACTTGTGATTTTACTTTTGTTTTAGCATGAATAGTTAGAACTGGCATTGTAACTATGTTCCAGTAACCTTTACCAGCCACATGAAACTAGAGAAAATTTTAAAAGTATTAAAAATCAAATACTAGAGCTTCTGCAGCTCAAGTAGTTGTCTAAGATGAGTGACAGTGCATGAAATAGGATTGCCAAAATGTGAATCATCTGTCTGTGTTTTCTTAGAATAACAACATTGCGTGGTAGTTCTGTGGATAGATGGCGTAGTGTCAAATGTTTTCCAGCAAACCTTACAATGACAACAGCTGATGACATTACTTTCTTTCTTAAAAAAAGACTACGCCTTGAATTTATGGTTAAGAGAAAAATGAATACTCTGGAGCAACTTCTAGCATTCCTACTAGAATTGGTCATTTTAAAAAACCCAGAATAATTTAGCTTTGCTGAACCTCACAAACTCCTCCACCCTGTTGAAGTCTCTGTGAACAGTAACACTGCCCTTCAGAATACTAACATTGCCCCCTCATAATGATGATGCCCCCAGACTCGCTTGGATCCAATTGCCCATGTCCTCAATAAATATCCCTTTTCTCCCCTTATCCATTGAGTTGGTAATCTCATCGTGGTCAGGCATAATTTGTCCTTGGCAAACCAACACCAGCTGTTCCAAGTCACATCTTTGTTCCTCAAGTGTCTGTAAACAGCTATAAGAAAGACTTTTTAATTTATATTCCCAGGTACTAAGGAAGGCTGATCAGCCTCTAGTTCCCCCAGTCGTCCTGCTTGAGCTGTGTAAAGGTTGGTGCAACATTCATATTTCCCAGCCACCAGGAACTTCCCAGATTCTGGTACATTCTCACCAATTTTATCACTAAGCTCAAGAAATCAGATGGCAGACGTTATCAGCAAAAAATGATGCAAAACAAGCATCAAACACCTCAGCTTTTTCTCATCCCTTGTCACTAAATTCACTTCTCCATTGAGCATTGGCCTCAGATTTTCCTCAGCCATTCATCTCATTGTCCTGGAGTACATCAAAGACAGCACTGCCAGCCTATTGAGGGACATGATAGTCCCCTCTACTCAGCAGTGGTGCAGCCTCACTTTGAGTCCTGTGTGCAGTTTTGGGTGCCACAACATAAGATAAACAGAGTGTCCAAAAAAGGGCCACAAAGATGGTGAAAGACCTACAGGGGAAGCCATGTGAGGAGTGGCTGAGGTAATTAGTCTTGTTCAGCCTGGAGAAGAAGAGTTTGAAGGGAGACCTCATCGCAGCCTACATCTTCTCTCCTGAGAGGAAGAAAAGGCGCAGGCACCAATCTTTTGTCTCTTGTGAGCAGTGACAGCATCTGAGTGAATGGTACGAAGCTGCATCAGGGGAGGTTTAGGTTGGATAGAAGAAGAAGGTTCTTCACCCAGAGAGTGGTTGGGCACTGGATGAGGATCCCACGGGAAGTGGTCAGAGCACCAGCTTGACCATATTCAAACGAGCATTTAGACAATTTTCTCAGACACACGGTATGAGTCTTGGTGTGCTTCTGTGCAGAACCAGGAGCTGGACTTAGATGATTCTTGTGGGTTCCTTCCAATTTAGCACATTCTGTGATTTTTTGATCTCACTCAGTAGTTTCAACACCTGAATTTTGACTTCCCTAATTTCACCTTTGCAAGTTGAATAATATGCCAAATATTATGTCTGCACATTATTGGGATATCTATGTGCTCGTAAAGAAAAATTGCCTCTTATTTGGCAGCATCATTTGATCATACTAACAATGCTCAAACACTGAAAAACGCTGCATGCAAACAGAGAAATTGGCAGGTTTTTTCTATGTACATCACCTAATGATATGAGCAATTCAATTTTGTTTACATACCCAGGTGTTGACTTATGGTGTGCTAGAATGTGTGGCTAGAATATGTTGTTGTAATTTACAATGCTTCAAAAGGATAGGAAAGTTGGAGTTTCCAAAAGACTTCTGATAATACTCGTTTTCATAACAGCATTTCTTTCCAAATCACTAATCAAAATGCAAATAAAGCTTTATTTGATTTCTACTGCATACAGTATATTAAAAGTTACTGCTTTGTTCTACGACCCTTTGTTGAAAGAGACTTCCAAGATATCTTAGGTACATACCATGCAACAGTGCATGTCTTAGAAACATCAGGGAATACAAAGTAGTATCAGACAGGTTGACATCAGCTAGATCAGCAACAGCAACAACCACCTGGTAACATATTTGCTTGTTTCTCAGGAATGGTAGAAAAATATTTTGTAAGCCATATGTTGCATTAGTTCTGTCTGGGCAAGTTCAGTAAGCTTTAATGCTGGTAAAAATGTGTTTCCATGATGAAATAATAATAAGGTATGATCACAAAAGAGGTCTTGATTCAAGGGGCTGTGATATGGCTTTTGACTGTAGAAAATCGTACTATTTTTATCAGAGCTGTCCACCATCAAAAACATTCTCAGAGGGTATCTTCAGGGCTGCTGGCAGTGCTGGAGACAGAAGGACTTTGGTTAATATAGCCAGTGTGAGAGTCTCACTTATTAACAGATGAATTGACAAAATGTCCCAAATGTTACCCATCTGCTACTCCTTTCCAACCTGTTCAAAAACAAAGAATGTACATTTGGAATTAAAACTCACCTCTTCCCTAGGGCTTCCCTTTATTGACAAAAAACAAAGCAAAATTACAAAAATCCCTAAAACTAAAACAAAGGAACAAACAGAAAATGCTTTAAACATCAATTTACTACAGTCCAGGATTTTGCTCCAAGTCAGAGTATTTCAGCAATCCAGATTTCATCTGAACAATGACAGTAATTGGCTTCCCACATATGCAGCCTCTTTAATAACTATTTGTCTAGTAAGCCACTACTTGTCTTGAAAATCCCAAGAACCTGTGCAAGAACTATGAGGAAAAGAGGAGTCTTGTGAGATTATGAAACCCACTCTGTGTATCCAGGCAGGGCACATGCAACATTCTTAGCAGAGGTTTGCATCATCTTTTCCCGCAGAGACTAATGACAACCTTGCTAAGAAAATAGATCATATTTTTTATTATTTCCACCTTTTTTTCCTGTTACTCTTTCCTAGCTGAATTTTTTTTTTTTTTTCAATTGACACCCAACACTATTTGTCCAGTAACAAATGGATGTGGAAAATGTGAAACAGATTATTTTGGAAGAGATTTTCTCCCCTCTTTTTTTTCAGTGTATTTAGAAACCAGTCTGCTTCAGGTAAAAAGAATATACAATTGTATTCTCTTCTCCTATGATAATAAAGTTTTGAAAGGTAAAAAATATTGAACTTTGTATCAGATAAAAATTATGCTTATTCTTTCCTGTGAAAAAAATATTTTAGTCTCTGCATGCATGTGTGTGAGGAAAAGGTTGTGTGTGCTGTGCTTTGTAATTTCTTACATCTCTCTTTACTAATACGGTATGTATTGACCTTTTCATCTAGTAGCAGTCAATCTTGTACGAACTAACAAGAGAAAAGCTTATTTTAATTTCTGATCTGTTACTGATTTCTGGGGACATGAGTCACTGCCATAACAGAGGAGATCCACGGTCAGATTTGTAACACTTGCTTTTCCTCTGAAATTTCCTGTCTAAGTGCACACCCCAATCCAAGTTATCAAAATCAGCATCAAATCTTAATTGTCATTAGTGGGTACTAAACTGGGCCTTAGAGTTTCACATGCAATGTGTGTACATCAAGTAAGTAAATTATACAGATATTCCTCATTGGAGTTTTTTGTGACGACAGAATTGTTGAGCCAGAGGAAAAGACAAACTACAAAACTGACATAAGATTAAGCACCTCAATCTTTCATGTGCTTTCTTGTCTCAAGAAAATATCAAAACACAGCTTGAAGTAATGTTTTTGTAAGGCTATGTAGATTCCTTCAATGACACCTCAGCAAGTTGTAGCTGCTAGTGGACCTGACTTTTCTCTATACAGCTAACAATTCCATAGTTTGAAGTTTTCAGAAGCCTTTTAAATCTGGGAATAACCCAAAATTTGTTGAGTAAGGCAGACTGTGAGCACTTCTTATGTTAAGTTGAATTGACTACACATATCACGTGTGGGAGAACAAGTCAGATGAGAAAGCATGCACCAGGACTTCATGTAGAGAGGAGGTCCAACATACAGCCTAAAAAGGGACTGGTACAGTCTGTAGAACAGTAAAAACTGTTCTACAGATCACATGACCATTGTTAAAATTTAAAAAAAGAAACTTGGTCTTGAAAATAGGATCCCCTCTCATGATAAGGCACACTTATCTTGATATACGGTGCTGTCCTTGGAGGAGACTCAAAGCAAGGGCTCTGTAAGGTCACGCACTCGAACTCACATTACAGGTCCAGTACCCGGACCAGCAGTGCATCATTTCACTAAGAATAACCACAGTGCTGGCAGGGTTTGTTTCATTGTGTAGTATGGCATTTTCTGCTTCCACTTATTTTTGTCTTAGCTTTGATGTCTCTCCATCACTCAGTTTATAGAAGAACATTGAGTTGCAATTGCTACTGGATGTAGTGTTGACAGAATAAGAGAAAGCAAGATTAACAGACTACAGATTTAAAACACTAGATCCAGATGGCTATTAAAACAGGTGGCATTTAGCTGGACTGAATATGGCATTTAATGGCTATTCTGATGCTTTCTAATAATTATTGCAGTTAGCCAAAATTAATTTCTCTAAATTACAGTTCTTGTCTTAATAAATGACATCTAACATTAGTGCTTTATGAGGTGCATTACAGGTAATTATTTGAAAACTACAGTTTCTCTAATCAATACAGATAAAGAAGTTAGTAGAAATGGTGCCCAAAAATGACTGAAAAAGAAATAAACCATGCTAGTACCTTAGACACTTCAAAAAATGTATACTTTAGTGCTGAGCTATCTATCCACAGAAAAAGTGGCACCTAGAAATATATGCCAATATTGCTCCTTGGAAATAGATAAACTCCTATTCCTTCCATAGATCCAGACAATATGTGATTTGCACTTGATGTGCAAGAAATATTGGCATCAAAATCATTGTAACTGTGGATTTATTTCTCTAGCTTTCACTCTTCTGCTGTTTCCAGGCTTTTTTTTTTTTGTTTCTTTCTAAGTTTCTCTATTTTCTGGGGAAGGGAGGGCCAAGGGGGGGCGAGGTGGAAGCAGCAGTAAATTTTAAAGAGTGAGGATTCTTCTTCAGTGGCAGGGTAGTCCTGAGCAAGCAATCAGAACTTCAGCTAAGACACAACCAGCATTGATTAATAGATGTCTTCAAGAACTACTTAAATATTATTTCCTTGATAAAAAGAGAAAAGCATTTAAGAAAACTACAAAACCTTGCAGATTGTACTGGATTCCTTAATTTATAGTATTATTTAAATTATTAAAATTATTTTTATCCTCACTCTCTTATTAAATTAAAAAAAATAAGTAAAATGCCCTCACTATTCTTTTATTTTTAACAATTGTTTCTCTTACAACAAAGATTAAAATAGTATTGCAGAACAGTGGTTCAACTGGAAAAAACTAACCAGTGTTTCAGATAACATGCAGCTAATATGTCTTCATGTGGAAGTATTTTCCTGATACAAACCCAAATTGCAAACAAAATAAATATTTTTCTATCGGAAAAATCAGATCACAGAATCACAGGATGGGTCAGGTTGGAAGGGACCACTGTGTGTCATCTGATCCAACATCCCTTCTCAAGCAGGGTCATCCCAGAGCACATTGCACAGGATTGTATCCAGACAGTTCTTGAATATCCCCAGTGAGGGAAACTCCACACCCTCTCTGTGCACAGTTACTGGCACATTAAAGAAGGTCTTCCTCATGTTCAGGTGTGCATCAGTTTCTGCCCATTGCCTCTTGTCCTATAGCTTGGCACCACTGAGCAGAGCCTGGCTCTGTCCTCTCATCAGATAATTACAGACATTGATACGGTCCCCTCCCAGTTGTCTCTTTGAGGCTGAACAGGCCCAGGTGCCTCAGCCTTTCCTTGTAAGAGAGATGCTCCAGTCCCTTAATCAACTTCATAGCCCTCTGTGGGATTTGCTCCAGGAGCTCCATGTCTCTTGTACTGAGGAGCCCAGAACTGGACACAGCACTCCAGGTGAGGCTTCACCAGGGCTGAGTAGAGGGGCAGGATCACCTCCCTCAATCTCCTGGCAATGCTCTTCCTAATGAGCCCCAGGACAGCATCGGCCTTCTTGGCCACCAGGACACACTGCTGGCTAATGGACAGCTTGTTGTCCACCAGGGCCCTGAGGTTTTTCCCCAGAGAGCTGCTTCCCAGTAGGTCAGCCCCCAGCCTCTTGTGGTGCCCAGGGTTGCTCTTCCCCAGGTGCAGGACCCTGCACTTGCCTTTGTTGAATTTCAGACAGTTTTTCTCTGCCCATCTCTCCCCGCTGTTGAGGCCCTTCTGAAGGTCTGCACAGCCCCCTGGGGTATCGGCCACTCCTCCCAGCTTTGTGTCATCAGTGAAGTCACTGAGGAGGCATCTGCCCCTTCATCCAACTTATTGATGAAAAAGTTAAATATTGGACCAGTATTTAGCCTTTTGGGACACCTCTAGTGACAGGCCTCCAGACAGACCCTGCACCACTGATTACAGCTCCCTGGGATCTCCCATTCAGACAGTTCTCAATCCACCTCACTGTCTACTCATCTAATCCACACTTCCTGAGTTTGCCTATGAGGATGTTGTGAGAGACAATGTCAAAAGCCTTGCTGAAGTCAAGGTGGACAATATCTACTATTCTCCCCTCATCCATCCGGTTACTTGTTTCATCATGGAAGGCAATCATGTTGCTCAAACATGACTTGTTTTTGCTTAATCCATGCTGTCTTCTGATCAGTTTCTTGCCTTCCATGTGGTAGACATGGACTCCAGAATGAGATACTCACTCCATCACCTTTACAGTGATTGAGGTGAGGCTGACTGGGCAGTAGATCCTGGGTCCTCCATCTTGCCCTTTTGGAAGACCAGGGTGACATTTGCTATATTCCAGTCCTGATTGCCACAAACTTTCAAAGATGATTGTGAGTGGTCTGCCTAGGATGTCCAACAGCTCTATCAGCACTTGTGGCTGCATCCCTCAGGGCCCATGGACTTGTGGATGTCAGGTTTGTTTAGGTGTTCTCTGACCCGATCCTCCTGGACCAAGGGGAAGTCTTCCTTCCAATATTCATTTACCCTGGTCTCCTAGGTCAGATATTCCTGGAGGCTGGTCATATCAGTGAAGACTGATGCAAACAAGGCATTCAATAACTCTGTCTTCTCTACTTGCTATCAGGGTCCCCTCTCCATTTGCTAATGGTCCCACATTATCCTTTCTTTTCCTTTTATTAGTTCTCTATTCATCCAATGAGGTTTCTTGCCCCCTTGGCCTGATTTCTTTCTCATTGGCACGCATCATTCTTGAGCCTGGAGGATGAGATCCTTGAAAATCCACCAACTCTCTTGGACCCCTCTTCCCTGCAGGGCCTGTTCCTCTGGAATTCTTCCAAGAAGATCCCCAAAGAAGCTAGAATTATCTCTCCTGAAGTCAATGGCTGTAATCTTACTCCCTGTTCTCTTCATTGAATACTGAACTGCACAATCTCATGGTTACTATAGCCAAGAGTGCACCCAACTTTCACATCATCATCAAGACCTTCTCTGCTTGTTAGTATGAGGTTGAGCAGCACACCATTCCTTTTGGGATCCTTCGTTACCTGTGATATGAAATGAAATTTCTACCTGGCAAAATTATCTGGGGACTGGTGGTTCAATTGATAGGCAATAATTCCATGGAGTCTTTCACTGGAAAAACACATGCTGGACAAATCAATCACACAAAGGAAGAAAATACTGCTCAGACACTTTTGCTAGTGAAAGATGGTTCTTGATTATTCCTTGGAACCTTAGCCTCAGTGGAGAGCAGAGGATTTCTGTTTAGGAATGGTTTGTAGAAAGCAGAAACTCTGGTTTTGAATAAATTCAAGTTGATTATGCTCCTTTATATAGAAGTATGCATCTGTGCAGCATCAACTCTTAAAAAAGTAAATGCTGCTTGATTTTTTGGTACCAGCACTGCATACCAGTGTGCAGCCTGCTGTCTAACCTTAAGACAGGAGGTCATACTTCTTTGTGTGCATCATCTCCTGGGATGTGAATGCACTGTATCTCCTCATCTGTTTATTGGAATCACAAAGATACACACTGCAAACAGCAGGGCATAAGGAAGCCAAATTAGAGAGCACATTGGTTCAAACACAGTATCTCATATTATGTGAAACTACCTATGGATATGACTAGCTTATCTAGATGTGAGTGAACTGAACTTCCTGATCTTGGAAATCTACTCCCTCAAGCCAAGCTCTTTTTGCAATCACCCAACTTTTCACATTGCCTACCAGTCTAACAACAGCTCTGTAATGCCAGTGAACTTATAAAGTATTTTTTAGATTTAGGGATGCCAAATCTGGATACTCTTATGCAGTCACCACGGCTCAAGCTCTCTCAGTGCAGCAGAAAAGAGAGAAACTTAGCTGAGGAGAAAATGCGTGAAGGATATTCGCACACTTAAATCTAATAACAGCATACTGTAAGAATCTGCAATATTGTCAGAAAACTTCATGAAAATGAAGTTTGACATGAGATAGGTTTCTTTTGTAATAGGCTTATACAATCCATATATATCTATGAATAGTGAGTAGAAAAATTTCTGCATGTTCTATCTGCCTGTCGCATTACTCTGTGAAAGCTCTTCAGTGACATTCAAAGATGTAATTACTGCACTGCTGTCAAGGTCAGCGAAACCTGAGGTAATGGTTACGTAAGTGGCAATCATTTAATATAATGTGGCCTGCAGGGTTATGAAGAATGGTCATTCAGGGGTGTTTCTGAGATCTCACATATGTTAGAGATATTACTTTATTTATCTCCCCCCAGCTAATTTTTTTCTGACTAATACTGGTGTGTTCCCATGGTGGTAACTATGCTTTTCAGGGTGCTTAATAATGGTCCTATTGTGTGCCTGCTCTTACTATGCTCCACTACCTTTGATTCATCCTGCTCTTTGCTCCCTGACACAGGAAAAGAAAGAGGAGAGAGGAGTGGTTTTCCTTTAAGGAGCTCAATATACACTGCTGCACTCTAATCACAGAGTGAGAAGGCTACTTAAAATGACCCATCACTTCCTTCACTTCCTGAGCAGTAAGAATCTACATCATGGCAAAAACAAAGAGTGAAACAGAATCAGTGATGCCAGCAGTGAAAAGGAGAGGGAATTGTGGGGCTTGCACAGTTTCAATTTTCTAGACAAGCCAAAAACAAAGTAGACATTTGCTTTGCAGCCTGTTGACTTGAGGGAACCAGAACAAAATGAGGAGATGGCTGCATCATTCCATGTGTCTAAAAAATCTTAAGATTTGGAGAAATAAAAATAGCTAAATGTCGAGTATGTTTCAAAGAAAAACAAAAGTTTCATTCTTTGGGAGCATCTACCAAAACATACAAAATGAGTAATCAAAACAAGACATCTACATTTCATTTTTCTACTTTCTCTCTGAAACTAACTGAAGACTAAAAGTATAGCAGATGTATTTGCAACCTTAGCATGCTAATGATGCTTTTTACTAGATTACTGAGACTGACAAAATAGTAACTGAGGTGCTTGAACGAGTATTTTGGGTTTGGCCCAGTGTATTTCTGACAATACAAAGGGGAATTGAGTCAATAATATGCTTAAACATCTTGCATTTAAACATTGCCGTACTATTAAAAAAAAAAGTAAAAGAGAGAAACTGGCATGAAATCGAATTTTTCATTCAATTGGACAAAACAACACTTGGTCTATCAGAGGCATATACTGACCAATATTAAAACATAAAAGACAAAAAAAAAATTATTAAAAAAAACCCCAACTGATGTGCTGGCAAAGTCCCCTTTCCAGCATCAATTACTCACATATTTGATTCTAATGAGCTAGAGTAAATGTAAACCTTTGGTTACATTTGAGTGTATCTTTCATGCTCAGTCCTTACCTAACTGCATTTACACTGTCAGCTGGATGCAAAGATGTATTTAGTCCAGTGAAATTAGCAATATCAAAGCTTGTTCCATTCTGCTTCACACAAAGGTAAGGTCCAGTAACACTTTGAGTTTGTCAGCATTACAGGCTTACCCATTTTAACTCAGCTTTACTTTCAGTGCCTGAAATGTTGGTTCAGAGCATGGAGACCAGGGTGAAAATGAGATATTGCTATGATTGCCTGTCTGAGGTCTGTGCCCTGAGTCTCATGCTATCATTAAGCTATTATACTGCTGGTGCTGAATGGGGAAAGTAGAAATAACTCACACTTATTTTTGTTGAATGGCATTTCAGAAACAACAAAAAAAATCTGACAGATTTGGCTACAGTCCAGAGCGTCCTCTCCGGATGTAGTTTTTGCACTCTGTTGGGTATCTTTAGGCAGATAAAATAAGGAGTAGCAGCATATAGCACCTGACAGACAATGCTTTGTTGAACAATTTAACATCCTTAACATTGACACTCAAGAACAGAATGTAAAGGGTTGCTGGGATAATTTTAGCGGGTAAAATTATAGCTGGAATTTTACTTTTAGTAGAGAGAAACAGGAAACTGGCTGTGATGTCTAGTGCATAGCTTCATCAACACAAGTATTGGGAAGATGATACTTCTTCCTAACTTTGTGTTAGTGAGATAGGCAATGACTTCACAGAATCACTGCAGCAAGTTGCAATTGATATATGAAATGAGAAACCCGGCCCATGGCACAGAGGAAAATATATAGTTAGCATTGTGCAGTGGCTGTGCCACTGTTTTGTTTGCTACAGCATTACCTGGTAAGACTGATCAGAGGCACACAGAATTTTAAGGAACAAAATAAAACATGTAAATGAGTTTTTCAATTTCCTGGTTTCCCCCTGCTTTCTCATGAAGTAATTGTCATTCTGAGGTGGTTCATGTTACATCACCTTCTAATATTCTACCTGTCTATGCTAAAGTGAAATCTATTTGGATAGTACTGGTTTTCTCTTAAAATAAGTAATAGCAATACTCCAATCCTTTTAAGAATAAGGAACATACATGACATTAAAAATATATCAGAACTTGCAAGACATTTATTAAGGTTATCTAAATGTCTTGAAGAAGCAGACAGCGGAATTACTAAAGTTTTAAAATTCAGGGAGTTTGAAGATGACACCAAATTGTGTGGGAGCATTGATCTGCTGGAGGGTAGGAAGGCTCTNCCCCTCACTACAAGAAAGACATTTCTTTCTTGTGCTGGAGCACAAGTCCAGTGCTGGAGCATGTCCAGAGAAGCACAGTGGATCTGGGAGCTGATAAAGGGTCTGGAGCACAAGTCCTACAAGGAGCAGCTGAGGGACCTGCAGTTTTTTTCACCTGGAAGAAAGGAGGCTGACCATGGATCTTATCACTCTCTACAGCTCCCTTAAAGGAGATTGTAGCCACGTGGGGATCAAATTATTCTCCCAAGTAAAAAGTGAGAGGAAGAGATAAAGTGGTAAAAGAGGTTTATGGAAAGTGAAGACAAGCATTGGAACAGGCTGGTGAGGGCAGTGGTGGAGTCATCATCCCTGGAGGTATTTAAAAGATGTGTAGATGATACGCTTAGGGACATATGTTTAGAGGTGAACTTGGCAATGTCAGTCTTAAGTAACTTTTCCAAATTAAATAATTTTATGATTTTATGATAGAAACACAAGCATGTGCTAGGTGAAGTTGGGCTTTTTTTCCTCTTTAAAACTCTTAATTATGAAGTGTTTAAAATATTTAATAAAATATTCTTTGCCATTAGGCACTTCAAATTTAAAGGTGTGCTAATAGACAGCAGTACAGTGTGTCACAAAATCTGATGCATGTAATAATGAACATTAATGGGTACACCTTAAATGCACTATTGCAGAGAATTGTCTAAACTGTATATGCTGAGAAGAAAGATCCAACATGTCCCAGAGCTAGCTGTCAAAGTGTTCCTGTAAAGCAAGAGATGACGAAGATAACCAAGGCTATCACTGAAGATTAATCAAGCCACTCAAAGCAATTGGATCTCTTTAAAAAAACTAAAAAATTCATTCAAGTAGCAGATTATGGACTTCTTTAACTGCTTCCTGATGTGCATTCAGTCCACACTGGTACATTTCTTCAGCCAAAACCCTTTTTTACATAGAAGGATAGATATTTCATATGTGGTTCCATTATGTGAGGTAGGTCTTTCAAGAAATTGCAGATTTTTGGTTTTAGACAAAAAAAATATACAGCTAGTAGTTGAAGGACTTTTTACCAGGAAAACTTAGAGACATGAAGACAAGCCTACTAACAGTGCATATGCTAATACGCTTAAAATAAAGCACATTAAACCGCTGTTTTGATACTTTCACTAGTCCTTGAAAAATTATCAAACTATAGGTTTCCAAAACTCCTTTACTTCTAAATGAGGGTATTTATACAAGACCTAATATACTGTAATTATCCACACTTACCCTCAAAATTTTACTTGATTTTTCTAAGTGTTGCCAAGTAGGGAGGGTTTGAAGACACTTATGTTATGCATCATGGCATGTAGCCATTAGGAAAATATCAGTTTGCATAACTTTTAAATTATCACCTCTGGTTTTGACCAGCAGAAGGGTTTCCTTACATCCTTGAATGTCTATATAGTCTTTCTAAAGAGCTAAGTTAAAATTTTGCTATATAAGAAACCAACAGAGAGAAAGAAGAACAAAAAACCAGTATGAATGGACAAGTATTTATACGTGGGGTCTTTTTTTTCAGAATAGCTGTGAACATATTTTAATGAGACCTTCCTTGAAATATGACTACAGAGCTTCAACATCTTCCATTTTCTGCACCCAAATACACCTCCCACTCCTCTGCAATTCTCATTTTCCCTTTTCCATATTACTGCCACTACACAGAATTTGCCAAATGCAGCCAATTTTTACCTATTTAAAACCTACCTGAAGACAGAGCATGTTAATTTATTCTTTTTCAAGTTTGAAAAGATTAACTGAAAATTAAAAGCCTATTCTTACAGGTACTTAGTCTACTTAATTGTAACTGAAACCTAAAAATCACTGTGAATAACAATAGACAAAATGAAAAAAAGGCTATTTTTACAAAATATCCATCAGAAGAAACATAAATACAAAATTAATTATGGCATATTTCTACTCTTTTTGTTGTTATTGTATTTTATTAGTATCTATTAGTATTTTTGATATATCCAATAGTTAAGAGAGAAAGAAGGAAAGGTCAAATTCTTTCAGTGTCTTTATTACCTTTTCACATCAGCTCTATATTGAAAATCAAGACTGCTAATGTCACTTCCATTTCCAAACCTTATCAGAAAATTCATATCAGAACAGCTGATCTATGTTTTAGATTAATCTTGAAGAAAAAGTAGCACATATTGTCAAAGAAATTTGTTTACCACTGAATCTCACAAAATGGTCACTACACTATCATTTACTGGGGTTAGAGTGTTTTTTATAATAATTATTCATCATTTTCTGAAGGTGCATTTGTTGACAAAATATGATAAGTAAAACACTTATTTTCTATATTTGGCTTTTTACCTTACTAAAAACACACTTTCTGAGGGACTAAAACATATGATGCAAAAAATATTTCCTCAAGTCAGTGACTGTCTTTCCCTGGTAAAAATACAGAACCTTCACTTTATAAATAAGGCCTTAGCAGCCCACCACCATTTGTTTCCCAGTATTTCTGTGGCACGAATCTTCTCGAGTGACTTATTTATTAACTTATTTGTTTCTTGTATTGTAATACTCTCTTCCTCTGAAGATTAATGTTGGAAACCATAAATATGTAACAACAAAAAATCCCCTGAAAAATATTTATCTAACGCTGTCACGTTCCACCTCCTTCCTTTGTCTCAAGTACTGTGGAACCTATAGTTCACTAGGGAAATAAATCTTATCAGAGCTTGGTAGTAGTATTATGTTGATATCAAACTTCTTTCTGGAAGTCTCAAGTCTTCATTTGACTAGTAAAAATAAGCATTGACTTCTCAAAGTATGTTTGGAACAATGAAACTTCTTTTGAAGTTGAAATAATTTAAAAATATCTTTTAAATGTTTCTAGCTTCTACTTGATTCCTAAGTACAAGTAAATTCTTATATATTTATGAACATCCTTTAGTAGTAATTACATTATTAATGACAATAATGATAATGGGCCTTTTTCCCATTAATTCCTCATGTCCTGAACTACTCTTAGAAAACTTCTAAAAGCCATTTATTTTTCTTTCATTTTAAAAAACTTCTTGGAAGCATTATACAAACAAAAATTTTTAAATTTGAAGTTCCTGTTTTCCCCATTTAAGCCAAAGGAAGTCCATTCTTAAACAATTCTGCAGATAGGTATTGTTTTTTATAATCAGACGTAACCATCTTAAGAGTTTTCAAAGAAAAGGTGTAGAAAACCTAATTTTCTCTACTAAACCACAGACTGCCAGGGTTCCAGTGGACCACCCAGCATTCGTATCTAAGAAAGCAGTATGATAACAGCTCTAAATGAATGAAATTATCTTATATTAATAAAGCAAATTTTACACAGGGTAACAGTTTCTAACAAAAAAAATTGGTTTTTTTGAGACTTCTGTAACTAACCACAAGGCTTTGAGGAGAACATGGATTATGGTAGAGGAATGTTAGGAATAGTACACACAGAATGGAAACAAAACCAGTTATGAACTACCATATATGGAATGTAAAGAGACATGGCATTTTAACATAGTGTGTAGAAAAGACACAAGAATGGGGAAAGCTTTTTTTTATTGTCAGGAATTAAAGAGCTGGATCTATGCAGCTTAAACAGGGGAATTAAAACTTGCTTTCTCTGTAGTTTGTATGTACGTAAGTGAAAATTTTTGGTAATTGTCAAATCCTGCAGTCTCAAAGCCATCAGAAAGACAATTTAGTTGAGAAATAGCAGCCCAATTTTAACAAGCAAGACTAATGAGACACTAGAATTACTTCTATAAGAATACTGTGGATTCCCCATACAGCAAGTTTTAAAATAAATATTAGATGCTTTTCCAAAAGGTGTATTTTTGCAATGCAAAAGGCACAGCAATGGTCTGAGGATGGACTAGGGGAGAGCAATTGTGTACCCTCTGCTACACAGTAAGAACAAATTATGAGAATGACCTTTTCCTGAAGTTCACATAAACAGATTGATAAAGTGGTTGTTCACAAGCAAAATGAGTCAGTAATTGTCCTGATACTTTGAAGAAGTGTCATCTTTAATTCTGTAAGTCTTTTCAGGTATGAATCTGAAATTTGGTTTTGAGATCCTATTTTAATTATCATGGACATTTTAACCTGTAACAATGGAATTTTCAGGCATGCATGCACAGAAAGTGAAGGGATTTATTTTACTACCATTTGTGCTAACATTTAAGTTCTCCATTTAAAATAGAGACTTTTTACATTGGAATTATCCTGCTTTTTGCTTTTAATCATTTGTTCCTTCTTTCTACTTTGTTTGCTTACTTTGTTTTTGAGGACAAATTTCTACCTTGGGTACATATGCTAACAAGTGTACACCTATGTAAACCAAATTGTGATATTTACAATAGTGCCTTCATCCGTTAAAACAAAACCTCGCCATGCATTGCTCTGTCTTGGAACTGTTCAGGCCTAGCAGCTGGGATTGATGAAGTCTGCAAACATAGACTAATTTCCAATTGCCTAGGTCATTCCTCACCCGCTGATTTTGCCTTAAGCATGGCATGACCATCTTCACAGAAGATCAAGTGCAGCTTCAAGGTAATTCTATCTGCACCAGGTTTTTCCTGAAAAAGATTTGTTACTAAATCCTGATCTGTGGCAAAGGCTGACAGCTCTGGCTCTTTCTTCATATTTGCTCTTACTTCATCTTTTAACTCCATTACTTGTTATTTGTAAGTAAGATAAATTCTTGATGACTGGTTGGGAGATTTTGAGTTTGAACTCAGTGAAGGCAGTTTTTGAATCTGGATGTCAATCTTGGTGAATCGTACCTATAAAGAGTCTGGTACCTATAAAAAGAGTATCTGGCAGTCTACAGTCAGCAGAACAGTGTGCCACAAATCTCTTCAAGTCCCAGTTTTTCAGAATTCAGAGCTGTCCTGTTTTAAATTAAACCAAAAATAAGTACATACATCCCATGTCTAATTGGCTTGTAACACCTCCAGAAAGCTGATCATAATGAGCTGGTTCTAGCATTACTGGGTTAAAACCCCTGATTTATACATCACAGCAGTCCTCCATTCTCATGTAGCCTTTTCCTAGGCTGTTTAAATCCCTCTTCCTTCAATACTAGGAAGACATTTGTAACTGTGAAGTCCAGTTATTAAATTCTGAGGCACAGTGTGATATCTCATTAGTCAGTGATGGGACCATTTTAAACTCAGCAAGCATCTTAGATGCCTGTTAAACCTTGAAACTACCACTTTTCATCATCTTCTCCAAAAACAGACTTCAAGGAACCATAACATTGCTGATGTTTACACACTGCAATTATTTACAATGCATTTTATTTAATATTTGCCTCTTAAAAGGAAAATATTTCAGAAGATTCATGCCTAAAATAAGATCCATGTACTTTAAAGATCTGTTCATTTTAATCTATCAAATAACATTTGAACAAGAAATTCATTGAGAATCATCCCAATTCTCAACTCAACAACAATTCAGACAGGATGGTAGAAATAATAAATAACCAAAAGATAATCAGTAGAAAAGAAAAGCTTGGTTTATATTTTCAGTCACCTCAGACGGTTTCATGGAAACTATGTATGAGTAAACTACAGGGGGCAGCAAATATTAACCAGATATAATATGAAAGCCATTACACAGAAGTAAGACTCCCTCAGAAGTCCTCTTAGTGCACTTTGGTGCATCGTCTCTAGTAGGTTTTGGAAATTATTTTTCAAGACTTGTTACTAAATAACTGATTATATTTAGAAACTAGTCAAATTACTTTCATATGGTTTCAGCACATCTTTAGGCAACGAAACAGCACTGGTCAGTACATTGTTTTCAATGCACTTTTTTGTCTGAAACATCTGAGCACTTGAACTTAATTGTTTCCATTAATCTGTTAAGAACTGTTATAAATTTTTTTCCTCTTTTTCAATACTTTTGCATCCACAAAATTTTAAATAACCTGCTATGTTTTGCCAGAGAGCACATTTATACAGTGAAACAGGGAGTCAAGTCCAGACTGTCTCTTACCTTCACAATATACTTTGTCTTCTATAAATGTTCTTTTCCACAGAGACTTGTTTACCTGACATGGATTATAAACTTAGTATGACTTTCCTGGCTCAAAAAATATAAGACTGAAAATCAGACTATGGTGACTGTATTGCAAGAAGAATTTGAACTCAATAAATCTAGGAAGAGACAGCTAAGTTATTTTGATACATTTTAGCTCTATCTTCGTGCACTCAATGATGCTTATAAATAGGAAAACACAAGACAAATTGCTGTTTGGGGGGTTTTTTGTTGGTTTGTTTGGTTTGGGTTTTGTGACAATTCTTATATTCAGAAAATCCCTTCTTCAAAAGAAAAGAATAGCAAAATGTAGTGGTTAAGTTTGTTAAAA
>VWZW01005251.1:399175-417665 GCA_013397115.1 Edolisoma coerulescens | reverse complement strand
GCTTCTGGACATCTGCTTCATGGCTACGGGTATGCTTTAATTTTTATCTTTTTTTATAGAACAGATTTCTCAAATGCTGGAGTATCCTACACATTTATGTTGTATATGCCACAGTATTAGGAACTCTATTACTATTCTTATAGTCCTATTATCCTATTTTGGATAATTTTTAAGAAGCTTTGACTTATTTTTAATTTAATCTAATCTTTTAAATTCATATGTGAACCCATCAAACTATACTTTTGTGTCTTCTGTTCCCTTCATGGAATTATTTCTCCAAGTATCTAAAGAAAGCAATGATAATCACTGCTTACAGACATGCTACAACACAGAGAGTCCTAAAAATATTCCAAGACATAAATCTTATCTTGCATTTCTAATGAACAGAAGCAGTCACATCACAAACACTTTTTCAGATTGAAAATATTGCAAACCACATCTGCATGTAACTCATCAATTAACTATATAGTCATCAACTTAAATGCAAATCAATACACATATTTCCAGAGTTGTTCAGAGATTTAAAAGAAAAATTAATCCTCTTGTAGGGATAACGATTTATATGGAATTCTGATGAGACCATACATCACATATACATATCCACATACATATGTTAGATGCAAACATATATAAATTTAAAAAAAATACACACATTCATACACACAAAGTTATGGAACTGATTAGGATGTTCCTAACACTTAACCTTTTCTTGAGTACTACCGGAATTGCCTCTCTGGCACATAGCAGTCTAGGAGTAAGGAAGTGGTAGAAAAGCAGAGTGTCAGAGATTATCTGTCCTTGGACAAAGACACTACCAAATGACAACCTGGAAGAATAAGAAAATATTCTCTTTGTTGGCCTGAGCTCATCAAGGCTTCATGTCAAAGAAGAAATTTCCTCCTACTAGGAAGAAAAACTGTTCTACTTGGAAAAATAAACAAAGCCAAGTGATACTTGAACAGATTTGACAAACAAGAATATGCTTTGATTTAGGAAATCTAACTTCTCTATATTTTTAGAAACTCACAGTTCTCTACCTCACTATTTTTATTCTGTTTTCAAGCTTAAATTTGCCTTGGGCATGTGTCATGAGTTTACAGAATGCAGATGACAAATCAGGCATGACCTTTCAGTTTGGAAATTAACTTTATAGGTATTTGCACAGGTGGAAGTAGCACTATATCGGCAACATAAGGTCCCCAGAGATTATGAACATAATTTCACTTAATGATATGCCAAGGTTTTTTTCTCAAAAAAATCACAAGAAGTTAGAAATCACAGGACACTTTTCAAAGTGTATCTTGTTAATACAGTTTTCTTTTCTTGTAATGATTTGATGGGGGACAGGGCTTGTTTGGTTGGTTGGTTTGGTTTTGGGTTTTCAATTTTTATTTTTTTTTTTTTTTGTCTGAGTTAGTGTTTTCTCAAGTAATGTATTGAAGAAGGAACCTTCTGGGTCACATCCTCACCATTCTGTAAGGCAGTAAGTCATACAATTCACAAGAAACATAAATGGCAATGTTCCCAAATATTTTTTAATATGTCTTTATTTATTTAACACTACAAACATAAAAGTTTCCTAAAAAAAATTAATTTACTTCAGATTTTAGAAATTTGAAGAGGTGTTTATGAACCAGAAGACACATTATACTTTTTAAAATGTTTTCTTAATGCTCCTAAAGCTCTAAAACTTTTTACTTTTCTTGAACCTGAAATTTTCAATATAATAACATGGCATACCTATACATAGGAAAGACTTTTTTCAGTAGATATATCAGTATATACAGCTAGCAGAAGTTAATGTAATAAAGAAATCTCCAATAGACTAATTCTTCTTACCAAAACAGAAAGTGTTTTAACTTTCATTTCAATTTAAAAATGACAGGCCTTAGTAACTGGATTTTTTTTTTCCTTGAAAATAAGAAAACTTCCACTAGCTTGAAATAAACAGCTAACATTTAATTAGAAATAAAGATAGTTGGGGTTTTTTTTATGATGTGGCTAGGTTTGGAGCCGATTAAACCCAGCTATACATCACTGAAAGCTACAAGGAAAAATCAGAGTCATAGCTTTCATTGATAACTAAAACTGTGAGGTATTGTGACTCCCTCTGGATATGGGAGAGTTGAGAAAAGTGTCAGGAACTTTTCATTGACTTTACTGTACAAAAATCACAGAAAAGAAACTCTTCTGAACCCAAAGCCACTCCAATTCATAGAGAGCAGGTGGTAAACCATTCTAGTTTTAAGACCTTAAATTCTTAGTGCTCCTTTTGACTGTGGCTGGATTTATGGAGAAACATAAACTCTGAGAGAGTGCAGTCTTGCACTCTCTTCAAGAGCAGAAAGTCTTGCACTCTCTGCTTCAAGAGCAGAAAGACCAACTTACACCTAAGAAACATACTACAGAAGAACTTTATTTTATGACAACTGATAATTGCAATTTGGAACCCTTAAAACTGTCCAATTAAAATAAAAAACAACAACAAAACCAAAAACAAACAAGCAAACAAATAAACCCAAACCAAACCCAAACATAATACAGTGCCATGAACAGATCACTTATTTAACGGTAAAGCAGACAATGAAGCTCAAAATGTGTGTGACAGAAAGTCATGCCTAAAAAGTAAACAAAAAAGTTGATACACTGAATTTTGATTCAAGCTTGTCTTTATCATTAAAAATTTCCAGATATTGCATAAGAGAAAAACTGAAAAAAAATCCCGCACCTTTTCTTGTGTATCTTAATCAATGTCAGCTTTGGCAAATGGGTGGATTCAGACAAACTGATTTTCCTAACATGAATAAACTGACCTTTAATTCCCACTTATGATTTGCATTTTGCTTTTTGCATGTTCTTTCTATACATTTGCGTTATCTTTTCATTAATTCTATTCTCTAACCGTTGTAAAAATTTCCTATTTTTAATACTGATATGTTCAAAAATTTTATTGCTGTCTCATCTTGGCTGTTCTGTTTTCTTTATGAGCTCTTAAAATGCTGACAATTCTCTTACTCTGTGTTAACAGTGCCTATCTGGTTACACCTTTTTGAAACAAGCTGTTTTCAAGGTGCAGAACCTTGTTGTTTTCAAATATTCCGATTGTGCAGTTGTGAATTCATTGCTGTTGATAGGATGAAGCTGACATATGCAAGAATCACACTTGGTTTTACTTTCTAGGGATGTCTTCTAACTGTCAAAATTCTAGAAGAACTGGAATTCATCTCTCTATTGGAACACTACTTATCTGTAGCAAGCCTAACAACAGAAAATTTGCAAGATATCTCCTGTCCATAATCACAGGAACATAAACACTCTCTGAACTGCTTTAGATAATAATTTTTCTGATTCTTATTTCTTGAGCTGCCCAAGAAAGATTCTGTCCTTGGATTTTCATATCAACCTGTCTCTTTTTTTCTAATTGCTTTCAGCCAATCGGCTGGTGTCACAGAAATCTGAATGTCCTTAAGCTGACTGTTCTGGTCTTTGCTTGTTACTATTTATTCCTGCTTGAAAGATAATTCTTGATACTAATGATCAAGTTAGCAGTTGCTGCTGTTTTCCAGCAAAATTTTATTATATTGACAACTGTATGTGAATATGAAGGAATTTCCCTAAATAACACCAAGGTTGACAGTAAGCCCAGTGTTTAAAAAGAAAAAAAAAAAGGCAACATTAATGAATTGGTTAATCCAAACAAACCAGCATCTTCCACTCCCATAATTACATTTGTGACTGGAAATCATAGTGCTCAAAGTACTTCCTCAGGATGACTGCAGTCTCTGATTAGGTCCATTACACAGACTTCATTCCTTGAACAAACAGAGTAAATGACAATAAGAGAAAGTTGTCATCCTTCAAAATGATCAACAACAGATGTACACACATATTTATACCTGTATTTCTCAGAGACTTGCTGGCAGCAGAAGAATAGAAATACTAAATAATTCTGCCTTCTCTTCAGGACTGCTCATGATTTGAGATCTTTTTTCTCTTTTCTCCAACAACCACTGACTCAGCAATTTGTCTTTTTCTTTTACTCCAGTCTTTCTCTCATCCCTGTGTTTTCTTTGATTACACAGACAGAGCTCAGATATTTCCAGCTTTCTGCCCCAAATTCAACTGTATGCAGACATTCACATGAAATTTTTCCATCATAAAATTATAGTTTGACAATTACAAGCAACCAAATTGTTTCTCTTTCCTATAATGAAGGACAAAAGCTACTTACCTATTGAGGCATATAATTTTGAAATGACTGTGTCTTAACTACACCTTTGGAAATAACAGAATTGTACAAAATAAAATTTCTTGTTCAAGAAGAGATGAACAAAAAATACCCCTGTGTCAGTTGCACTAATTCCTACAGTGAACAAAAAATTAATAGCAAAATTTAGATTTTGTTAGAGCAACTTTTATTGTCAGCTGTTCTTCTGGCCTTCATATCTCTTTTTATCTACCAGAAGGCACCAATGCTTTCTGCAAGCACAAGGCATCACTCAAGAAAAGCTGTCCAGACACTACAGTAATCATAGAACACCACATTTTTATGCTTCTACGCAAGTTTTGCAGGACCTGACAAAGAAAAAACATTCCTCTGATTTACCTAGAGCAGACTTTAAATATGCTTATGTATTTGTTTAATAATTGCAATAAATGGCACATGAGCTGTACATCTAGAAAGGCCATTTAAGACAGGGAGATAATTTAGCAAGTATGTGCAGTATTGGTAAAGCTAAGAGGATAGGAGTTCTTCATTAAGCAGTTCTTTAGGATACAAAAT
Organism: Edolisoma coerulescens; assembly: GCA_013397115.1. NCBI lineage: Eukaryota > Metazoa > Chordata > Aves > Passeriformes > Campephagidae > Edolisoma > Edolisoma coerulescens. Next base: position 412,882 of record VWZW01005251.1, on the reverse strand, counting down.
ACGTCGTTCCACATTTTCCTGTGTTTTAAGGAAGGGCAGACATTTTAGGAGTGCTCTCCTGTTGCTGCCAGAAGGTCACGATTAACAGCAGGAGGTTTGCTTACAGAAAAAATCCTTATGTAACAGTAAATGGTTAGTGTAAGCAAATGCCCCCCACCCCACCACATTAAATATTCTCCTCGCCTGTACTTACTTGCAAATTGATTACTCATAGATACCCTGAGGTATCTAATAGGTGATCAAATAGGAACTTTGACTCTGTTGTTGGACTTCCTTCAGTAAACTTTTTTTCACGGAACTGTAGAATGGTTGAGTCTGGAAGGTACGTCTAGAGGTGACTTTCAACACCCTTCCCCACTCAAGCAGGGTCATCTATTGCTGAAGTGAGTCATTCAAGTTATAATCTCTCCTAGAAAACCTCTATGTCAAAGGAGAACTTGTACTAAAATTTCTGGGTGCCCTAAGTTTCTAAAAATAACTGAAAATGAGTTCTGTTTCCGGAAGCTTTGACATAACATGAAAATGCCTGACTTTTGCTGATGCAATTCAGCTAGATTCATCAATAAATTCCATTATTGTTTCTTTCTGTGCTTATAATTTACTTACAGTAGACACATGCTAAATAACAGGAAAATGCAAGAGGCCATGAAATGCCATGATTTAGACTTGTCAGTATTAGCACTACTTTGGACATTTTCATGTAACTTTAACATCAATTTTTGCACAGCTAAGATTTTGCTCAATATTAATCATATCTTTAAAAGAATTAATTGGAATTTGATTGCACTTTGTACCATATCATTACATTAAAAGAGACAAAATCCAGCTAATGGATGTCTACTGATCACGTTGGCAGGGAGGAAAAATGAACCTGTGTAAAGAGAAATGACTGGAGAAATTCCTGATAACGTGTTTCATTTCTGAAGCATTTTGCACTAGTAACTCTGAATAATCACAAATATTACTATTAGTTCTCAGCCAGATAGCCTAAAAGGCAGACTAAATCACAGATTACTCTGGAATATGAATTTCTTACCACTTAATAAATTGTAGAGGTGTGAGGGCTGTAGACTTTCCTTTAATCAAGGGCGCCTCCTACATCCATCCTCCACCCACAACACCTCATCTCTAATATAGTTTGGAACACAAAAGCAAAAATAACTTCTGTTCCAGATTCTGAAAACACAGGAGATTTTAGGCTGTGGTCTTCAAAGAGGTGTGTTCAAACACATAGCTATAATCTTCCCTCTAATTAAAATCTTCAATTTCTGTTCAGAGTTAACCATTGTGCCTGCTTTAGAGACAGTTAAGATATCTAAGAACGTTAAGGTAAAAAGTCTGGTCAGTCTAGACAGAGGTCTGTACTTAGTTCCAAAATGTATAGGGTAAGAACATGTAAAAAGTTTTGAGATCAGACTGATGATATTTAGTGCTGAAAATAATTGCTTCCTTATATAGCATCATATGCTACTTTATTTTGTAATCATATAATGGCAGGTTTCAATGAAAGGGCAATGTTCGTTGTTGATTCTATAATGTAAATGCTTATGGACTTTTTTTTGTATAAATGAGTAGACATTGGAATACATTATATGCTTTAGAGTGCAGGGTGGTATTCAGTCAAAGTTTGGACTCGATGATTTGGTGGTCTTTTCCAAACTTAATGATTCTATGATTCAATGAATTTCATTGTTGTTAAGTCATAAATAAGCAATTTAACTATTAAGTTTATAAATTGGATGTATAAATTGGATGTATAAATTGGATGTAAAAAGTATACACTAAGATACAGTACTACCACATTTTATGTGCGTAATATGATCCAACAAAATACATAGAAAAATTTACAGTAGTCACAAAGCAATTTTCATAAAGAATTAGGCTAAGAGCTCTTTTTTTCCAAATTTTTTAGTCAAGTATGAAAACAAGACTCCTGGACTACCTTGTTGGTTGGAGATTATGAATTTCTAAAGATATTTTAATGAGCTATCTATAGCACAAATGAATTTACTTACGTTAATCATGCTTGGATCTCTGAAACAGAGACAAAATTTGCATTATTCATTTTTCTCTCGACTATGATAATTACAAATAACATATTTTCAGAAACATGGTTTTGAACTGGACTGTGTTAAGATGGTATTTACACCCATTTTGTTTTGATATTAACTTCTGGGAAAGAACAGCTATTTATCTTTGGCCATTGCTGTAATTTTTTTTACAATCAATAAGCAGCACAAAATGTACCAAGTTATTTCTGCAACTGAGTTTCCTCCATTTAAACAGATACCATATATTAGCTTAGAATGATAAACTAGTGAATGCTTCATGCCTATGTGCTCTGTCAACACCAAATAATGAAATCTTTAAGCAGGACAACTGACAAAGCTCCAAATTCTTGAGCAGACACTGCAGTTCTACTACTATCCTTGAACATTCACTGCAAAGGGAGATTAAAAAAAAAAAGATTTGCAAATACAAAACTGGTTCCCGATTTAAAAATTTTCCTCTTCAAAAATTTAACCTTTTTTTTTGCCTTTAAATGCACTGGGAATTTTCTGAATGTAGTCCCAATTATGTTGACTAACCAGACCCCATGAATTTCTCAGAGCACTCATATTTCCACTGTGGTTTTGTAGGGAGAGCTGAATCACGCTGTTGTATCATAACTAGAAGAACGCAATTTATATAGAGGAAAGGGGAGTGCATACGATGTAAGTAATGAGGATGAGATGGAAATTGTGAATGTTTTAGCAGTTAGCTCTGGGAATATCATCTCCTAGCGTTTCTTTAGATGTTTTTCACTTGGTGACAGTAATTTGGATATCTTTGGAATAAATTCAATTCTTATACTCATAAAAATATACTTTTCATAGGCCTTTTTAAAAGTTTCAGCAGACTAATTCAGCCTTTACAGGGAAATATAACTACACTTCTTATGTCTCTGTTTCTGCAAATGCTTATCCAAGTACATTACTTTAAATAGAAGACTCACCTCATTTAGTATCGTATGAATGTAAGAGTATGCTCACAATTAAGCTGTGCATAGGCACTGGCATCAGTTTTTGTCTATATAACCTACTTGGTACATATTGTATGGATTAACAGTATCATATATGATACCAAAAATGCAGGGAGAGGTTCAAAAGTGCATGATCAGCTTTATGTTTAAACTATGTATTTCCACTGTCCATGCACAAGTGAGTAAAGAAATTTCCATTTTGACTTCTCTGAACTCTTTTCACTTCTGCTTTATTCAGTTTTGAATACTAGCATGAAATGGTATACTAAGTACACAGGCGGCAATGTACAGCCTTTCAAAACCTCACATTCTGGAGATGCAAATTCTGACACCCACAAGACACAAGGTACTTTCTTCTTGTGCCTCATTTACTACAGGACTAGAAACAGCTTTATGTCCTATTGCCTTTTATGCATAGAACTACAATTAGCATCACTGCTGACAGTGCTGGGTAACTTCCCATGTCTGTAGGGATGGACAAGCTCAAAATAACATGGTGTGAAAGAAAGTAAATGCCAGCTCTGGGAAGCCCTTTCTCCACACTGGTGGAAGCTTTCTGTCTTTCAGATACTTTGAAAGTAAATTTCTTTAGATGCTGCTTCTTCCAATTGGGAGAATATTAAGTAATGAAAAGCACAGATCATTAACATAGACCAATCTGAATCATTAGGTAAAGTAAGCACAGACAAAAGTTTAAATGCAAACCAAATGCAGAATTGAAGCAGAAATGTAGGCCATTCTCACATGATAGGCAACTTTGTTTTGTGAAACATGTCTCATAAATATTTAGCAGGGTCATACACAAGTTTTACAAGGGTAAGTGATGGATTCTGCATCTTGGATGAGGCAACCTTGGTTGAGTGAATAGACTGGGGAATGAGAGGCTGGAGAGCAGCACTGCAAGAAGAGACCTGGGGATCCTGGTCTGTGGCAAGATGAATCTGAATCAGCAGTGCCCTGGCAGCCAGGAGGGCCAACCATGCCCTGGTGGGCATCAGGAACAGCATCACCAGCTAGGCAAGGGAGGGGATTGTCCTGCTCTGCTCTGCACTGGGATGGCCTCACCTCCAGTGCTGGGGGCAGTTTTGAGTGCCACAATATAAAAAGACATTAAACTATTAGAGAGCATCCAAAGGAGGGCCACGAGGAACTTGAAGGTCTGGAGGAGATGCTGTATGAAGAGTGGCTGAGGTCACTTGAGGTCTGTTCAGATTGGAGGAGACTGAGGGGAGACCTCACTGAGGTCTTCAACATCCTTGTGGGGAAGTGGCGGAGCAAACAGTGATCTCTGCACTCTTGTGATCAGTGACAGGACTCAAGGAAACGGCCTGAAGATGAGTCACTGGACATTTAGGTCAGACAACAGAAAAAGGTTCTTCACCCAGAGGGTGGTTGGGCACTGGAACAGGCTCCCCAGAGAAGGGGTCCCAGCACCTGCCTGACAAAGATCAAGAAGTATTTGGGCAATGCTCTCAGGCACATGATGTGACTCTTGCGTTGTGCCGTGCAGGGCCAGGAGTTGGACTCAGTGATCCTGATGGGTCCCTTCCAACTCAGCGTATTCTGTGATACTATAATTCTATGACTTACTTGGTGGCTTACTACGTCATATGATTCTAGTAAGTGAAAATAATCCTTGAAACTTCCTTTTATGTTCAGAATTCTTCCTTTTGCTTTATTCTTCTTTAAAATGAAATGATCAGTCATAAACATATCTCAGTTGTTGCAGTTTGATATGTCTATGGGCTTCACATCACTTAGGCCTGCTGGAGCAGGAGGAGGAGGCATGTCTCATCACTTTATGACGTTATCAATCTCTATAACTACCTGAAAGGAGGAGGTAGCCAGGTGCGGGGTCAGTAAACAGGACAAGAAGACACAGTCTTAAGCGGTTCCAAGGGAGGTTTAGGCTGGACATTAGGAAGACGTACTTCACGCAGAGGGTGACTGGGCATTGGAAGAGGCTGCCCAGACAGGCAGTGGAGTCACTGTCCCTGGAGGTTTTTAAGGAAAGACTGGGTGTGGCACTTGGTGCCACGGTGTAGTTGACAACATGGTGTTAGGTCATAGGCTGGACTCGATGATTTCAAAGGTCTTTTCCAACCTAGCTGATCCTGGGATTCTGTCTCCTTCTGCTGAAGGCATGTCTTCTTTTTTCTGCCTAGTAACAGCAAAATAAAGAAGCCAAAATATTTTTTAGGCTTTGATGAACAGCATCCTGGTAGCACTGAATGAAGGACCAACGACAGTGGTGTTTATACGCCTTGGTAACTGACACTGGGTCAATGAGCCAGTAGAAATATCTACAAATATTTTTTCCTTTAATTTTTTTTTTCTTCATTAATATTTTTCTAAATACAGTCTTGCTGTTCTTTCTGTCTGTTGCTTGAGGACTTATCAAGTGAACTAATAATTCTTGCTGAACAAAAATCATTAAAGTTGAAGCTTTATTTCTATAGTAACTAAACCACCGATTTTCTTTCACTGGTTTCTTCTTAGTGAAATCATACACAAAATAATTTTCATAAATCTATCATTTCCTTGTGTCCAGAAACCAAGTACAAGCCCACTCCCTCTTTTTTTTAAAAAACCCTACTATGTGACACAGAAAATGTCCTGACTGAAAGGACTTCAACACATCCCAAGTATGTGCTGTTCTTTTCTATAACCCTCTTTAGAAAAGGGGCTCTGTGTTTGTGTGTACGCATCTGCATAAGGAAAGACAATTCATGTGATGGAATGAGATAATGATTTATCTCTTGGTAGTAAACTTTGCTGTTTCAGATCATATTGATAGTACTTCATATATTGTTGAATGTGATGAAAGCATAATTACAGGAAGACACCTCCATCATCACTATCATCACTGCATTTTGCCACCTTGGGAATCAGCATGCAAAGAAAAAAGATTACAGGATTTTTTCAAGCTACACCTTTTAAATAGTCTCAGCTAAAACAAAACCAGCTGCTGCTTACTACAGAGTCTGCAGGGGAAAATCGTTATAAAAGCCCTGAGATTTGGCATGTTATTTACAGGGAATTAGACAAATCCAGGGATTTCTACCTCCTTAATTACGTGAAAAGACGGGACAATCATACCAGTGTCATTTGAATTAATATCCTTCTGAACCCAAGATCATTGCTGTTCTTGAAAGGACAGCTAATGCCTTCTACTACTGCTCCTGAAGGCCCCCAATACGATGTATTTGTGACCTATTTGTTAGTCAGAAACAGATTAAGACAGTGACCCTTTTCTTTCCTGTGATGTTCCATATCCTCAATATCTTTAAGAAAAGCAGCTTCCAAATTTTAGCTATAAGTCACCTCCTTCTGAGATCAGTTTTACGCCTTGCAGGACCAAAATGAATTCGATCTAGGCAGGGAGAAGTGGAGCAATGCATAGCCAACCAAGCATTTAAGTACTGAATGCTGTATCAAGAAGAAATATTCAGTGGGATACCCTGTGTTCAGAACTGCTCCCTGGCTCAGTGCCTCCAGCTTCTGAAGGATATTCTCTGGAAGAGTGTATGTACTGGATGCAATAAAACAATATGTAACTGTTGGACAGTATTTTGCTCCAGCCCAATGTGTTGAGCAAGAATGTGCTGACCTGGGATCTCAAAAAATACAGATTAGGAAGTATTATGTACTTCCCCTGTTCCCCATTACATATATAAGCACAAGCGTACTTCTGGAATGAAAAGTGGAAGGATTTGGAGTGAGAAAAGGCTCATGACAGAGGTATCGAAGGGAGACAGAATAAGGTAGATCTGAAAAAGAGGAAATGCATGAAAGAGGAAACAAATGAAAAGGTAACCAAGGGTCTTGGAATGCCAGAGAAGCTGGCATTTGAGAAGGGATAGATTTAAAGAGAAGACAGTACAGTCCTTGACAGAGAGATGGGAGGCATTAGAAGATGAAAGAAGTAGATGATTCTGAAAAGAATTGTATGTGATTGGTTTTAAGAGAATGTAAAGCTTCACTGAAAGCAAAGAAACATGTATGTTACAAAATCAAATTTCTCAGAAACAAATGCAGAGGAGGGAAGTAAAAGGAAGTCTGAAGAAGTCTTCTTCTATTTCTTTTTTTTAAGCACACCTGCAACCCGAATATGCAGAACCTACTTGAGATTAAAAATATGAAACACATTGCCATCATTCCACGAACACTGAAGTTGGATTTTATTGCCTGTCTTGTGTCCTTTGTGCCTTCTCAGAGAAGGAACCAAATTAGAAAACACCAGCAAAATCTTAGCTTGTGAGTTTGATTACCACCGGTTCAAGCTTGTGCTAGCTTGTGTCTGTTAAAAAAACAACAAAAAAAATTATGTGGAGCTCATTGAACTATATTTGCACCAAAAAAAGGTGTCTGCTGAAGTTCATAATGGATGGATTGTCATTTTTAGAACTTTGAGAATTTTCTTTTCTGTTGTTCAAAAAAAACCAAACCCCGTGACTAATATGTGATTTCCCTCACAGGCCTAGTCTAATGTGGAAAAGTGCTTTTCAACATTGAAAGAAAAAGGACTTGGCATCCGAGCTTGTTAATAATCTGGATTCAATACAACAGATTTAATCTTTCCATTCCTTTCTCATGAATAAATTATTTGGCTAAAATATAGATTTTTCTCATGGTCCTAATTTCTGTTTTAATTGAATTGCTGAGAATGAAAATGATTAGAGAATGTTGTGTGGTGAGCAGATTTGTTTGGATAATGTGATTTTAACACCTCTTGTTCTGCCCAAAATACACAGTCTTCCATAAAAGGACGTGGTAGTGCATAGCTTCTATAATACATTCTGTAACACTAAATGTTCATTGGGCTTGCATTCAGTGATTAATAGATGTGATGGAAGGAAACATAAACTGAAACAATGGAAAGGTAATATAAACAGAATGATTGTAAGGAAAATATTTTTACTGTTCCAGTGAAAATTTAGTAATCTGTTTACACAGGTCAGTCAAAATCATGATGTAGAAATGTTTCCTCCTGCTATCAGAATTCAAGGAATTGGAAATATTTTATATTTAAAATTGAAAATAAGGTAAATACAATGCTTATGAAAAGTACTCAATTAGTAGGATTCAGACTTCAGGATAATACTAGATACTTCAGGATGTTTTATCTAGATTGACCTGCCATTAAACTTGCAGCTTTCTCTGGAGCAACTGCATTAAGAAATGAGAGAATAATTTGATTTTCTACAGAGTCCTTTACTTAAGCATAATTATCAAATATGACACAATTTTTTGTAATGGGGACACTTACCCACTAGTCACAGACACTTTTCTGTATTTTTAATTAGGAAACACATTATCTGAAGTTAATGGGAGTTACGTTAAGGGAAAAAATTACTTTATTTGAATCTGTATTCAGATCAGAATTGAACAGATTAAATGGAAGAGGTTTAAACTTGGCCATCCAAGTTTACTTAAATCCAAGACAAAGCATGACAGGGTTCTCTCTAGCAAAAAAATATCCTTCTTTTGGTACTATAGATATTTATCTATGCTGTTGTTGAAATATTTATGGGCCCACAGCAATAATGACATTCAAATATTAACCATAGGGTACTGTAAGGAGAAAGACACTGAAAAGAATTTTATTTTTTTATTTTCCCTTTTCGCATTCCATCTTGCAAGGTTTGTAATGAAGCATTCTGCTGGGAAAATACATTTCTTGCGTCCCAGTGCTTGTCGATGCCTCTTGATTTACCAGTAGAAAGGAGACAACATGAGAGGAATGGAGAAACACTCTCCCCCTCAGATGACTGAGCAGCTTCTTCCATAATGCTCCTATATTCAAGAAGCAAAAGTTTCAAGGTTGGGAAATAAACTAAGACTTTTTATTTTCCCCCCTCCACCCCTTGTTCACAGCCCTGACAGCACAGCACTGACATATAAGATGTGATCTGAACCTCCTTGAAGTTTTGCAGGAGGGAACATTCAGATTAATGAGACTTCAGTTTGACCAGTTGTTGTTAGTCTGTGAGAGTCTCAGTTTTCTAGAAAGCATTTATGGATACTTTTTATATGAAAGAAGCTATGTAAACTAACCAGAAGTGAGTGTCTCCTTAGAAACTAGAAGTCAGTGTTCAAGTCAAAGATTAACAAATCTTCTGTTTCTGTGAATCAGTTATGGTATTAATATCTTCCTCTTATTATGAGTTTTAAAGTATATGAATTCTGGTACTTATCACTATTTACATCAAGAAGTGTATCAAGATGTAGATCAAGTAGTGTTATACACACAGTGATCTCTGACCTATGGGTGCTAAGCAGTGCCTTTAGTCTCTCTAGCAGATACTGAGGAACCATTAAATAATCACACACACTAAGTAATGTATGGGGTCTAATTTTTGGTTTATGGTTGCAAAAGATGCAAACTAACAAGTTGTCATTTGGCTATTAGTTTTCCTTTAGTGGATTCCATTTTCCTCCACTGAAATTAGAGGATATTTCTGGCATTCTAGACCTAGCTCTCTGGTGCTGTCCTTAAAATGTAGTGGTACCTTCTACACTTTGAATCCAGAAGAAAAAAAAAAAGAAAGAACCAAAAAACTCTTTGTCTATTGCACCATATTCTAACTGACTACAAATCTTGAAATAGACCTTGTGCACCTATGTGCATATATATTTTATGTGTATGTGCATGCGTACATTATATATATACATATATATATATACACAAGCACAATTTTCAAGAACAATACCATCACACTGGGTTCTGTGTTCTAAGTATTTTCTTTCTGAATAGTTAGCAGAATTCTCACACCATCTGAGATACCCCAAACAGTAAAGAAATAAAAGACAAAGCTGCCTCTTCTATCTACAAATCTTATTTACAGCTTTCCCTACACAAGCTGCTGTTTATTTTCAGTTTGTGACACACACTCTAATGCACTTTGATAAAGCTGATCCTGCTTCATCATCTCCAGGTCCCTGGAGATTTCCATGTGCTGTGTGATTAATTATTAGTTTTCTTGGCCTCTTGCTCTTTCCACTTTAAAAAACCTCCCAAACCCCCAAAAACCCAACCAAAAAAATCCCAAAGAGCTAGCACAACAAGTTTTTCCTGGACAAGCAGAAACAATTAAGCCTAATTTTTTTTGAATTAATGTGATACATCACCTTATTCCACCACCGTGCTATTTTGGTAGACCTATGGTTTGGGTCTGTGGTTCACTCACACCAATTAATAGGCTGGGATGAGTGTGAGAACCAGCCTGCTCATCTCCCTCATCTTTCTAACATCTACTTCCACAGCGGAAAAATTAGAACAGGGCTTAAGACCTGTAGGATAAGAGACCTGAATGCTTTAAAATGGACTTGAAATATGCTGGCACATACAGAAGTTGTTTGGGTACCAGGTGGATCACACAAGTGTATAAAGCCTCATCTCCTTCAGACAGCAGGGAAAAAAATAGCAGATGTGGCAAAAATGATCATAAAGAGCTGCACTAAAAATTGCTTTTCTCTCCATACCTTTGTCTCAAACTACTGAAGTTTCATAAGTTAAAAGATATATGTGAATCACAAATGTTTACAAAATGAAGGCAAGTACTGACAGTGTCTAGTGAGGTACTAAAACAGCACTTAAAAGATGTGTACACAAACTGAATTAGCAGTATAAATTTTTGCACACAGATAACATGTGTTTACTTGTCTAGTCGTGTTTTATTATCTTTAAAAATAGGAGCTCAAAGTGTCTGCGGTTTAAAAACGAGAATTTTCAAATATCAGTATGTCAACTCAGGAACATTTCTCATAATAATTTCATAAGCCAATGCCTAAAATGTGTATTAATGCAGTTTTGTGACAAATCATCTGTTAGATTTCAGCCAACGGCTTGCCATACGTTAATCATAAATAACTGTAAAATACGGCTATCATAACGTATGGAGAAAAAAAAGGGAATGACTATAAAGCAACCTTTCTGACACACCTCTCCTGCTCCCCCTCGCCTTCCTGATTTCGCTGTGTACTGACCCAATGGCCACTGGTTCCAGTTGTTAATGGAATATCCTACTGTGTTAAAGAGCTTAGTGGGATGCTATTTATCAGGAATGCATGCAACAATGCAAGGCAGAACAGATGAAAGGAAAGTAACAGTCCCCACTATGAATAGAGTACTATGTAATATATGAAATTGAAGAGACTGAGACATGAAGGACTATGGCTGGCCTTTTGAAGAACTATAGTAGAAGTTACTCAAGAGTACGGTCCCAGGTAAGTATTCAGATGAACAGCAGGAAAGCTGACTCATTTTGCTTCCTCTGCTACACTTCTTTGAGTTTTAAACGTGCACTCATAGCCTGCACTTCACATTAGATTTTCACTGCTGGTACGCATGGAGACTGAAACCAGCTGCATAAGCAGGAAGAACAGGATTCAAACAGTTAATTTGGAATAACATGGGAAAGATGCATAGTTTTTTGAAAACCTCTGAGGAAATACATGATACTAATTTCCAAATAAAAAAAATCTTCCTTTCACCTCAAAACCCCCCAGCAAACAAACAAAAAACCCCCACCAACATTTCTATCTTCCAAACCTAGTTTAAGTGCTATCTTAGAGATGGTTCCGTTTTTTACAGGAAACATTTCAAAGTTTATAAAGTGTGTAAATGTATTTCCAGTTCAGTGCTGTACTAACCATAGAGTAACCTACTGCTGCAATCTTGGCAAAAATAGAACCCCAGTGTAGAATGCTGCGTCTGAATTTATTTAAGTTTGGGAAAAAAAGATCTATCTTAATGAGTCGTTTATAACATATGAATTAAGCTTCTTGTTGTGTTATCTCCTCTTAGAAGGAAAGATATGTTAAAGGAATATTAACAAACCACATATATATGTTAACGTACGTATATGTGGTACACAAAAATACAAAATTTATGCTACTGATAACAAATCTTGATATGCAATACAGTGGCAGAAATATGCAACACTTCTTCATGAATTTAGGTTAATTTCTTATCCTTTTTTTTTTCTTTAGCATCACTACAAAACATAACCTTATAAATAATGAGATCTGGTTTGAATATTTATAAAAAAAGAAATGCATTTATTCCTAATGTGATGTATTTATTTCTAATGTGTACTGTGAGACTGACTGAACTGAAGGAAGAGCTACACAACCTGCTTATGACTCTAAAAGAAAGCAAAGCTAAATGTAGTCCTCAAAGCTCACATCCATGTTGTGATACCATGTGAAAAAATATAAAATACATGGGTTTATTGCTCAGCTCTTCAATGTCATGCAAGGATCACACCATGAAGAGCACTAAAACAGCTAAATATACTCATAAGAACTGCTGGGACATAACATTAAACCTAAAATATCTATTTAGTGTTGCCATTTCAAAGCAAATACAGCTTTGAAGCCATTTCAGTCAAGGGGGCAAAGGTGATGATTTAAGTCTTGTTTTCTTTAACAACATTTATTGCAATAAAGACCAAGTAGCATTTTGCCCAGCTTTTGATTTGGGTTGTACTTTGAAGACACTGTTGCTTGTTGAAAAACTAGTCTTTTACAGAATAGTTAGTTCTTTTTGACAAGATAAAAAGTAATCATTTGTGCACTATTTCGTATGTTTACCTTCTCATACAAAATAATTATTTTACAAAGTTACTTGGTATTTTTAAAGATACTATTTGGAAAGCATTACTGTTCTTTTAAGTGTGAGATTATTTGAGTGACCATTTTTCATGGTGTAACTGGCAGCATCAAAAGAAGACAGCAATTTATAGGACTCATGGAGAACAAAGTTTATTTTCACTTTTGTCAGCTTTCATGCTGGCAGCACTAGCTTCCAGAGGATGATAAAACACGATTATATGATAGAAGACACCCAAATCATTCTCCTCTGCAGAAAAGGAGCAATGATCTAGAATGAACTTTGCAGGTTGCAATGAACTTTGCAGGTGCCAACAAGACTGACTTCAGAATCAGGCGCTACATAGCTCGATGGGGTCGCAGCCAGTCAGTACAGAACCCAGGACAAGAAGCACCAGTCCGGCCAATAGCGCACCCGGAGCTTCTCCCCGCCAGCAAAGCCAGCTTTTCCGGCATCGCTGTTAATGGGCTCCCACCGCCATAATGCCGGACTAGCACTACTGAAGAGTGTTTATCCTAACACTCTACCCCCCCTTTTACACAGCATGACCTATGTCATAGGGGGCATATGTTCCAGGCTTCCGAAGACGCCTAGAAGCTCAGTGAGGTTTTCCAAGGCACTTTTCACCTAAATCCTACTGTTTCCACCTACGTCCTACGCGCTACTCCTTCTCTGCAGAGGACTGGACAGGACAAGGTAAGAAGAGACGGGATGGACGCTGGTTTAGCCCAACGTTACGCCACCACCTGCACCAAGCTACGTGTGGTGTCACTTAGCATGGAACCCGACCATTCTTCAAGAAGAAAAGCGGAGATTTACCATACACAAAGATGACTGATAGTAAAATAACCGCTCTGCAACACTGTCACTCAGGGACGTCCCTCGCGGACCGGCGGGTCTGGTACAACCCTCGTGAGTTTAACCACCAGCCGGCTAAGCCGCACAAGAAGTTGAGGATTTAAGTGCGGTGAGGGCCGACTGCCCGAGGAAGTTTGGCGGGGCCCTCGCCGCCGCCCCGCCGCTGTGCCCCCCGCCCTGCCCGGCCCGGCCCGGAGTGACGTCACCGCCC
>VWZW01005251.1:342893-390129 GCA_013397115.1 Edolisoma coerulescens | reverse complement strand
TCACATGGAGTATCAGCATAGTGACCAGATGAAAATTTTAAATGTATCAAGGAAAGCAGACAATGAAGAAGGCATTGTACTTTCTAATGCTAACAGGTGGCAGGGAATGCCTGCAGGAGCAATCATACCTCTGTAACGATCCTAGCATTCTTTGGGTTTAATTTTGCATGATTACAGTGACTCTGGAAAAAACCAGAGTGTTAGGACTTCAGCAATAGTATTTTGGTTAGCTTAGTTTTGGACAGTTTGGGGCTGAATGTATTAAATACTGTATATATATATAAAGGAAGTGTTTATTCTTCATCTCTTCAGTTGTATATGATGGAACAGATACATGTCCTTCTGGGCAATGTAATCCCTAAAAGGACACTTACTAGGACTGTATCCCTTGCTGATTTATTCATAGGATTGCTTTATTAATCTAGTGCACAAGGTTAATCTTATTCTAGGGATATTAGAAAGCTTGAAAATAACTACTGGACTTCTTAGAGATGTGGATTTCTATGTCTTCAAGCAATTTGAATTTATAATCTCAGTCGGTCTTTGTACTTTTTGCTGTGGGGTATATAAACCATAAAAGGTGCAGTGGCATTAAAGCTGTTTTTTCATCTTTGCTAATCCCTGCAGTAGTCCAGGTTAGAGAGACAGAGTTTAATAAAAAAATGGGAATAGATTATTGTGTGTAGAAGAAAAGTATGGTAAGATTTTTCTACTATGATGATGGATTGAGTTACTAGAAATGTTTATATAGTAACCAGTGCTTAACAGACCTATACTCTTAAAGACAGACAAGCTGCTTTTTCAGCCTTTTTTGGTTGTCTTTCTTGTTAGGAGAAGAGCTTGCCATTTTAGTGTGAAATTTTTTCTTTTCTGGATTAACTTCATGTTGCAGATGCCACTCAGAAAATTAGGCAGAGATTTTTTTCTGCAGCTTTTACCTGTTGCTGGGATAATGGTGTTAAGATCTATTTCATGTTTAATGAGACAGAGCACTTGAAAACACTGAAGAACTTGGGAATGGGAGGAACCTGAATTCAAGAATGAAGAGTGAAATTTTACAACCTCAGAATTTTCTCGCTAAAGCAAAACTGCCATACAGTCAATGACGATTTCACAGCTGTGACTGTGGATGTCCCTTCCCCACCTCTTTTTCCAAGTTGTACTCCATCTTGCTTTTGCAATTCTGCAGTTTTATAAAGAGCAGTTAGTAAAGAGAAATGTGTCTTCCTGAAGAAATACCAATGTCTACTTCATACCAACTCTTCTATACTGTACTTCACTCTCTCTGGAATGAGTCTTTAGGTGTCCTTTAAAGGCAACTCTCCATAGGAGTTCTTGCTTCTTATTGAGAGAACATACCTGGCATTGTGAACTCTCAAAAACTGTGAGAATGGCACACTAAACTGGTCTTTTTTTTCAGAATGTCACTGAAATGACAAGTATTGGATACTTTTATTTGTTATGTTGTAGGAATCCCCTTTGAAACCTGTTGTCATTGCAATCTCAAAGGCTTAATTTATGGTTTGTTCTGCTAAGAATTACGAGCATGTCCTTTTTGCATTGGTCTCTGATTTCTTTGACTATGTATCAGTAGAGCAGTCTTTCAGTACAGGCATTGGTGTGTACTCATGACACCACGTGTGTACCTGTCCACCTGCTGCCTTTGTTGAGGTATTTTAATAACTCTAGGCTATCTGTTTTTTAAAAACTTCTGTGCTCTCTTTTATATCTTGGATAGGATACAGCAATGTCTTTTTGTTCTCTGTGAAATCCTTGGTTTTTCAACCACTTCCCATTTTTCACAGCAGGAGGCTTTCCACATGAAAAGAAGAGAAAGAGACCTGCTTGACAGCTTCTCTTGTCTCCTTGTGTCTAGAGAACTGCATGAGTGTAACAACAAAGAAATGGATCTCTCTGGTGTTATTTTGGTGGTTTTGTCTCTAGGTGCAGTGGTAGCAGATTTAGATTTAACTCTGGATACTGGCTCTCTTCTCTTCAGGTACAGCCTTCCATTTAAGTCTTTGTGTTACTGAGCTGAATTCAGTTTCTTAAATCCCGTGTCTGTCAGAGCAAGTCAGTTTTTATTGAGACATGGTCCTGATAATTTCTTCTCAGAGAATAAACTGGCAAAAGAGCTTAAAGTTCATACTTCTGGGTTCAGGAATTTCAGGAGTACAGGTTCCAGTGCCTTCAAGCTCACTTCAGTGCCAGGTTCTCCAAGTAGAATCAGAGCTAGGTATTTTTTGGAAGAACATGAAACTGCTGTGTTGTTATTTTGAAGCATTAAATGTCATTAATAGACACCATTTGTCAGACATTGTCATGCTCACTGTATTTTTCTTAGTACGCTGTATTTCTTCATCATGTTTAATGTGTTTCAGAATTTTAAGGCAGATTCTCACTGTGCTTTTCTCACTGATGTAGTTATTATTACACCTACTGAGTTTCAGAGGTGTTATTACTAGGTAACTATTGCTCTGTTTTTTGACTTATGCGTTTACATACCTATATAAAACAATTAAGCAAGATTTTCTCCTGCTCTTGCATTTGTAAATTTTGTTTCTATTAGTATTGGGTAGATGACTGCTCCAATCAGAGGTATAGATGTGTCACTAGATTTCTGGTGTTGCCTAGAGTTGCATGTGTTTAATAATTTAGTAGCTGCTGAGGGGAGCTTGGTGTGTACAGTTCTACTGTTGGGAATGAAGCCGTAGCAGCTGAGAGTTTATGTTTTGCTGAGAGTGCAGGTAACCACACACCCTTGTCATAGGTGTTTAGTTGTGATTTTGGTTGCCCTTTCTAGTGGTTTGAAGCTAATACTGAACTTTTATGGCTTGTCTGAATCTATACAAAGTCTAAGGCTTCTTTCAGAATTACGGTTTTGGCTATTTGAACATGGCTTTCTGTATTTGTGTGTTTTCAAAGTCCTGTTCTTAAAAAGACCAGTTTTCAGAAATTCGTCTCACTGAGACCTTGTTCTTCAGGATATGTTGCAGATCTTGTCAGTGTCTTGCCTCCTTTCTGTTTTCAAATAGCTTAGATATTTGGTGGCTTAACATTTTGATTCATCAGTTTTTTGTTTCCCTATGAACCGTTTCCTTTTACCATTGAACGTGCTGAAAGGAAAAACTGTCCTTAATCTTCTTTTATGTTTTTCTATAATGCTGATGATTTTTCTGTTTTTCTTAATGGTGCGTAGACTGAAAGACAGATGGTCCATCTCACCTAATGCTTTTTTACAGTATTTGCTTGAAGATACCACAGTACTTCTTCAAAAATGCAGAGCCTTCCTTGGGAGGACTGGGAAAATGTTTGTATGTTCAGCAATTCACTTTCATATTTTTCCTGTTGAAACAATAAGGCAATTTTCTGATGTTTCTTAACTGAAGGTATAGCTGAAACTTAGCCTTCAGAAGTCTTGTGGCTTCCCTTTATTCAAACTATAGATTTCATGGGTATTTTACCAGTTGTACGACATGCTTACATATGACGAGTTACGGCTGTGTGAGAGGGCATGGTGTGTGACTAGTAGTCAAATAACTGATAACTGAATGAGCATCAGTGGAATGAGATGATGTTAGATTACTCAGATGGCGGTCAAGAATTATTTCATACTCTCAGATGGACAGACTCCTACGTCTCAACTGGAATAAATAGTACTAAATCAGACATAATTTTAGATAACTCTGTGGTCCTCTCTTGGGTGTCTGTTTAAGGGAGTAAGGGTGTATATCGTATATATATTCCTTTGCATTGTTAGTTTTTACTTTGACTATCAGTAGTTTTATAGTTGCATTTTTAGCATGAGTCAGAGGTGTGAAGGCATTGTACACTTGTGCATCGCATATACATTGCCCAGACAGAGAGATTACAGAGATCCACAGAATGATAAAAACTTGCCCAGTCAGCTGTACTTTGCAAAGATCCCCTTTCTGCTGCAGCATTATACGTAAGAGAATCCTTGTGTTCATCTTCTGTGGTTTACAGCCTAGAATTTAGTTTCTGGTTTGTGTCATTGGCTAACAGAATATGAATTATACAGAAAAAAAAATTGATTGTAAAACACTCTTATTTTCACTCTTCCCTCTTATCTTTCACTAATTATCTGTAATTCTAAGGATGACTTTGAAGAAAAACATTGTTTACAGACATGTAGCTAAAAATAAATATAGGTGCTGGGAGTCATGTAACCAGATCCCCTGAAATGACAAAAATCCTGAACATTCACGGCTGCTGACAAAATGGCACACCAAATGAGAGAGGAGATATAAGTATTTTTTTTAAGTGTTAGAAAGAAAATCACCTTTTGTAGATTAATGAAGGACTATTTTTAAATGAGTTTCCTTGTGGAAGGACAATGCTTGTGTGTAAGCAGTCCTTGGTAATAAGAACTGTGTGCTGTATATGGCTCACTTTATTCATGCACATACTCCCACGGTATTAAATCACACATCAGGTTAGCAGGAGCCAGTTCTTTGTTTTGTCATTCTATATAGTAAAAGTGTATGTTAGAAGTATGAGAACATGTACGTGAAAATGTAAGCAAGGACAAAATGGATAAATAAAAATGCTTCATTTAAGATAGAATTCAGCAGAGAAGTTTGGCTCTCCCATAACCGTAACCATCTATTTAGGTAACTTCACCGCTGTGTAACGTTACTGAAATCTATGGGAGTATATGTGGGTTTAAAAATAAACATGTGTGTGGTTTAAAAGCAAGTATACACACTACAGTGATTTGTTTTTAATTTGAACTCTTAAGTCTATGGAGTAAAAGGAAGTAAAGAATGATAATTTCTGCCTTACACTATTTTTGCCTCTTCTTCATAATGATAAAATAAGTATTATTAACATAGTTGACAAGAGATGGAATGGTTTACTGCTTTCCTTGGTTTATGGAAAGAATAAAAGTAATATAATACTCCTTGATACTGTTTTCTTTTCAGTTTGCATACAGAGCAAACAAAGCATTTCTGAACTATTGACATAGACACAGGGTGTATTTTCATTTGTGTTCATTATGGAACACTGTCATTTTACTACTGGAAAAAGTATTAACAAGTAAGAGGTCCGTAACAGGTCACAATCTGTTACTGTAATTGCTTCACTTCATAAACACTTTCTAAAATTTTACGTGACACAGGAACACTACTGTAGGCATCAGACTGTCAGGAATTTCTCTTTCATGAAAACACTATGCAGGGCAGAAACACTGTATACCGAATCAAGCCAAGAAATTCTTATAATTGATTCATACTGTCTACTATTTTAGTGAAGACCTGTTCAGTATTTATCTTAATCAGCTGAGGTGTTTTTGAGTGGTTTTTTGAGCCTTTTCTTCCCCACTGGTCTGGTTCTGTTTTATAACATTTTATAGTTTTGCATAGGGTTACTCACAGTTTTGTTGAATTAGTTATGGAGAAAAAATTTAGGTAAAGTACTTCTGCAACTTTTGTTTGCACTTCAAAAAAAACTTTGCAAATATTGAAAACAGTAAGCAAATCGATGTTTGATGCAAGTCTGTGGTCTGAATTGCATATATTGGATGGCATTTAGTTGTAAATTATTCTGTATAAGCAGTATATTTCCTGTGGATTTGTATGTGACATTGTTATGTCCATTGTTATGTGAAACAGTAATGTGTAACAGGGCTTTACTAGTTAGTCTTTAGCTTTCGTTTTACCTTCTCGTAGATTTTCCCGCCTTTTGCCTCAAAAGTTTTTATTCTTCTTACATTGCTACTCTTCTGTGCTCTTGTCTTTTTCTGTAATTAATGCCTTTTGTATGTTTTCGTTAAGGTAAATGAGCTGAAGACCAAAAGACTTTGGAAGTTGTATCTAAGAGTATGAAGGTGTATTTTCTCTATGTAGTTAGAAGAATAATTTTAAATCAGTATGATTTTAACAGCTAGATTTGCTGACATGGACTGATGTATATAGCATAGGCTTGCTTTAGTTTTAAAGTAGAATTTTATTAAATTAAATGATCCGCTTAGGGGTTAAGCCTTCCAGTTTCCTCTTTGTGCCTTTACTTCCCTGAAGTTTTGATCCCTTATATATTTTTACAGAATTCAGTGCACAGGAATTTATCAGTGGAGGAATAAACATTTTAGTACAGACCAATTAGATGCTTTTCTGTACCCGTGATAAAACCTTATATTAATAAATTTCAAATGGAGTGATATGAATCATACAAGGCAAATAAAGATAAAGCTAGGAAAGTATTTCTTGGAATTGTAATGCTAAGTTCCAGATTTCTTATGCTATATGACAATAAAATCTGTCTTCAGATTAATGTTTTTGACTTCTTTCAGGACAGAGAACCTGATATGTATAGAACCTATTACTTGTTGGTTTCATTTTGTCTTTTTCCAGATATTAGATTTTTTAAAGCAAGTAGCTAGTTTGTATTAATATTTTCTACCACTGGTATAGCTGAAGTCACATATTGTTTTGGTATGTCCAGGTATTATTTGACAATAAACTTAATCAAAAACAACCTTCTACTGAAATACACATATATTTTACCCAACATAAATATATATGTTACGCAATATACATATATGGGATGCAAATTTTTATTTTAATTCTACATTTTTTACAGCTTTCAGCCTTTAGTTGTACAGACTGCTGTTACTAAAAATATTTTACTATAACTCTTGATCAACTTTCTTTTCATCTTGTACTCCGTCTACTGTTTTACCAGTAGTTTTCACACTGTTGATTTTTATTTGTGTAAAAAACATGAGAGCTTTCGCTGCCACTGGCCTTGTATTTGACATCGTTTTTGTTGTTCTGCTTTTATGACTATAAAAATATGCCATTCCCTGCAGTCAGATTTTGGCAAGGTCTAGAAGGATTTTTCTTAAAGCAGTTCTGTGTTCAGGTAAATTAAAGTCACTCAAAGAGCTTTGAGGATTACTGGATCAATGCACATCATTTTACATAACATTTTCATTTCTGGGTACTGAAATACATTTAGGAGTTGTCTTACAAGGTACCAGCAGGACTTTGTTAAGTATGTGTGTGTTTGTTGTTTAATTTTTATTCCTTAACTGCTGTTTGTATTCAGTGCACATTATAGCTCTCTGAAGACTGAAAATGCTTTTTATTATTGCCTTTTATCTGTCATGCTGTTTGAATGATTTTACTGGACACTAGTAAAATAGGAAATGGATACAAATAAATTACAACTTGGATCTATTTCTGTTGTCAGCAAGCACTAAAAGAAAAATAAAATACAGCTTCTATAAAAAGTAGTTACTCAGAAAGTAATATTTGGCAAATGAGTATATGTAAGTTGTCCTTTCTGTGTAGCTTTCTCTGTAGGATTGAAATGTTTACAACCATAGTTGACTCGTAAAAATAATGTGGAGCTGAGCCACAATTTTTTTAAAATTGATAAATATTTTTCATTAGGAAGTGAAAAGCATCACAATTACTCCAAAACAGATGGATTTCTTATCTTTCTTTTTAGTCCTGAAGTCTCCTGAGTGCACAAACATGTACACTCAGACGAAATGCACATATGCAGAAATGAGAATTTCATGGCTAAGGAGATTGCATGCATTAGATTTTGTTGCTGTTTCTGAACACTAGAAACATATGATATTTTGAGGTTTTGTTGATTTTTGTAATTATTGAGATTTAGAAAATACATACATCTCTATCAGTATTTTTCAGATGCATCCTTATGTAGATTTGGATTGGTAGCTGTACGCTACCAGTTATTCTACTTTTATCACCATTAGGTGATGAATAATGCTTTTCATTACTGTTCTTATCCCTTATATCCTTCCTTCCCTGCTTTGCTCACAGGTTTTAATGCCAGCAGTGTAGGTGGTGTATTTTTCTGCTAACATTAGGTCTGATTGGCACAACACTTTGGTGATGTGTGTGTGATCCTGTGTAAGAGGCGAGATGGCCAGGGAGGCATGTAGCCAGCTCTGCTGTAACCCTTTGAGTGCACAGGTGCTCCGTGATGGACTGCCCATTGTAGTGTGCATGACATAGAGTGTAGGTTTGTGTGTGGGCATCCAGGTTTGGGTAGTTTAAACAATACAATTTCTTTATCTAGATAGACTAACCAAATGCATTTTTGGCACTCCATCTACACAGTGTAAGAAGCCTGACAATTCCATGCCTGCAGGAAAAGAGGCATTTGAGCCTCAGCCTCAACATTTCTTAACAACTGCCATATATCTGAATTAGATTGCAGGAGGTTTACTGGAAAAACACACCATTTTTTGTCTTTAGTTTTTTTAGTGATCCAATGTTACTGCAGGGGGTAGTAATTTCTAACTAACTCTTAAATCTTTTTTGCTAGAAATTTGAACTTAATATTTTTGATGTTTAAATTGACTGTTTGAAGTTAACAGGAATTAAAACTAGAATTCACAGTGAAGTACTAATACTTTAAAACAGAAATATTCCATGAATGATGTGACACTTAAGATTTCTCAACAAAGATTTTCCTTTGAATCTTTGAATTAAATTACTGGTAGGATAAAAATTTAGCAGTCATCTGTTATCTTTCTACTTTATTTTTCTTCCACTTTCTGCCTTCTTATGTATGGATTTTAAACTAATAGTTAAAAAAACAAAATATTCGGAGTTTCATCATACGTGATAAATCATTATGTCCTTTTTTATTTAGTTACCAATCAGATTTGTCTCAAGTGACACTCCTTTGTGTTTATGATGAGGTAAAGTATAAATTTCCATGCATTTTGCCCTGTAATCATACAAAAATTTGAAATATTTCTGGAACAAGCTGCTTCTGACCAGTCACTTTTTTCACTATTTTTTGTCTTTCTTTTTTTCCTGAAGCAAAATCTTTTATTGCAGAATACATGATGAAAGTGTATTCATACATAAATAAATAATAATAAATACTATGGTGCCAATTCAAGACCTTTTATGGTTCTTATAATTCCATTTCACTGAGGAATGAACATAGAATATGGGAAAACATCCTGAAATGATAGTACTTTTAAGGTTCTTTGGGAAGGGCATGTGATGAATCTAAAACTTAGTTTTTAACCTCTGCTTCTGTTTAAGTGGTTATTAAACAGTGTAGGGATATGCTGCTCTACTGTTACAGTCAGCCTTCAGTCATTTGTGTATGTGTTCAAAACTGGATCCGTTTGGATACGTGAAATCTGTAAGAGTGGCTGATAGATCTGACATGTGACAGTTGTTGCACAGGCATGGATGGTGTTGAATGGAATTCAGAGTACATTGCCTTGTAAGCCTTGTAAGATCTCCTGGGAGATTTCCAGTAACATCCCAAATTGAACATAGATTGACTAATACAGAAATGTTTTC
Source organism: Edolisoma coerulescens (assembly GCA_013397115.1). Lineage (NCBI taxonomy): Eukaryota > Metazoa > Chordata > Aves > Passeriformes > Campephagidae > Edolisoma > Edolisoma coerulescens. The sequence continues at coordinate 380,803 of VWZW01005251.1, read as the reverse complement.
ACTAGGAGCCTTGGAAAGATGAAATAAAAAAATTCACAGTAATATTCAAGTTTGAAGTCATGTTTACCAAAATCAAATTCTTATGTTTGTGTTGAACATTGAAGTATTTTTTTACAATTTATAAACTTTTTATTTTTTCCTTTTTTAGTGAATAGGGCTATTTTTGTGAGAAATATATTTGTACCTGTTCTGTTTTGTTAACAGCCTTTTCATGTGGCATCATTTGAATACATTAGATCATAATTCAGATGGTATTTGGGCCTTGAAGTGTTTGAATAAATGTTGTTTTCACCTACAATGTAGCATTAAATAATACTAGGAATTGGACATTACCATGTAATCAATTTTCAGTGTCTGACTTGCTCTGATCATCACTGATCCCAGACAATAGGTTCCGTATATTTCAAATCATGCATATTAATTAACCTCATGACTTTTTCTGAAGTTTTTCAGCAGTAGAATAAATGTAACCTCTTGTACAAGGGATGCAGTGACAGCCCCAAACCATGTTTAATTAGAGCTCAGCATGCAGTTTATGATGGCATCTGTTTACATGAAGCATGATTATTGTTGTTTGTGCTTTTTTTCCTCTGTTCCTTTAATGAACATTTAATTTACTAAAACAGATGAATAAGGTTGCCCTAAATAAACAAAAACATAAATATAGAAAGGATGGGTAACCTATTAAACCTTATAATCAAATGTGCATTGCAATTTTGTCATGCTGTCTTTCACATGCAGTTCCATAAAGCACAATGATATTTAGTGGTTTTTAATCAAAATCGATGTATTGATTAATGCAACGCTGCTGTGTAAAATGTAAGATTTATTGCAGATTGTGTAGATGACAAATATTCTTGCACATCAATGGGCTGTTGTACTTCTACTATCACCTGATAGAGTAACCTGTGAGTTTGGAATCTTTATGTCCCAGAGCTTTCTGCTGCCAGTGCCAAACAGATATCATGCTGTTTTATATATGATGTGTATATCTGAATACTTGAAGTCTCATGAAGGCTTACCAGTGTATCTTCTGCAGTTCGTTAAAAACATCACCAAATTTTCAGCAACCTATGCTACTTAGAGATGACTTTGATCCAGAGACCTACATGTTAAAGCCACCATATCTCATTAACATTCCTAGAACGTCTTGTTCTCATACAAAATTGGCTATAAATTAGGGAGAAAATTACAGTTTAAATGTGATTTAAAGAAAGTTAAGTGGGTGACAGAGGAGAGCCGTAGCAGCAAAGAGGCTGTATGTCAGCCATAAATCACAGCCTTGGGAAAAAGAAACCTAAAATTGTATAAAAGATGAGAAGAAGTAGAGGAAAGAATTACTCAGGAAGACTGTGGTAGTGGGTAAGGAAGAGCTAGGCCATGGCTGTTGTTTCACAAAGGCACCAGTGATAACAGCCAGGAGCAATCTGAGGAGCATCAAGAAGGATTACAGAACTCTGCGAGCAGTGGTGAGGGACTTCAGAGCTCAGATAGTGGTCAATTCTCGCAGTTAAGGGGAATATGTTTGAAAGATCCAGTTGAATATAGGAGATCAAGAAATGGTTACAGAACTGGTGCCACAGCCAGAGATTGTTTAGGCTATGGGACTTGCTTTGAGTAGCCTGGTTTGCTGGGGACTTACGGCATCCATCTGTCAGGGAAGAAGAACATTTTTGGTCATAGGTTTGCCAAGCTGGTGAAGAGAGCTTCAAACTAAAGTTGCTCAGTCCATGCCTCTCCTACCAGTTTGGTGCCAGTACCAATGAGAGATGCCCAGAGCCTGGAAAGGAATCGCAGATCAGCAGGAGAGCACCTGAAGAACAGCATAAAGGAATTCCACACAATCCAGCCATTAAGTGAGCTTCACCAGGCCCTCAACTTAAAGGAGTCTGTGGAAATGCACATAGCATGGAGAATGAACAAGAGATGTGCACACACCTCCAGGACTGCAATCTTAGTGGCATGATAGCGATGTGGTAGGATGGCTCCTATGACTGGAGAGTTGGATTGGAAGGATACAGGGTCTCTAGGAAGGACAGGCAGGGGAGATGATGAGGTGCTGTTGCCTCCTATGTCAATGCTTAGCGGGTGTGCATGGAGCTCCATCTGGCTGAGAAGGTGACTGAGAGCTTATGGATCAAGATTAAAGGGAGGAGAGGGACAAGTGACATTATAGTGCTAGAGGCCACCCAGCCATGACGACTGAGTAGATGAGGCCCTCTGTAGACAGGAATGGCCTCACATTCACAAGCTCCAGTCGTTTTGGAAGATTTTAACCACCCTGATGTTTGTTGGAGGGACAACACAGCAGGGCACAAGCAATCCAGGAGGTTCTTGGAATGTGTTGGTGACAACTTCCTTCTCCAAGTGATACAGGAACCAACAAGGCGAGGTGCTATGCTGGACCTTATTCTCACCAACACGGGGGGGCTGGCAGGGAATGTGAAGCTCAAGAGCAGACTGAGCTGCAGTGGCCATTAAATGGTGGAGTTGAAGATACTTAAGGCAGTTTAGCAGGGTATGTGGCGAGCTCACTACCCTGGGCTTCCACAGAGAAGACTCTTTCCTCTCCAGGGATTTTCTTGGTAGAGTACCATGGGGTAAAGCCTTAGAGGGATGAAGGGCCCAAGAAAGTTGGTAAATATTCAAGTATTCACCTCCTACAAGCTCAGCATCCCAACAAAGAGGAAGTCAAGCAAAAATTCCAGGAGGCCTACATCAATAAAGAAGGAGCTCCTAGACAAACTCAAAACACAAACAGGAACCATACAGAGGGTGACAGCAAGGACAGGTGGCTTGGGAGGAATACAGAGAAGTTTTCCGAGCAGCCAGACATCAGGTTAGGAAAGCTAAAACACTAATGGTAAATCTGCCCAGGGATGTAAGGAGCAACAAGAAAAGCTTCTATGTGTATGTCAATGATAGAAGGAAGACTAGGGAAAATGTAGGCCCTTTTTGGAATAGAAGACTCAAAACAGGAGACCTGGTTACCCTGGACATGGAGAAGGCTGAAGTACTCAACAAATTTTTTTGCAAGTGCTCCAGCTACACCACCTAAGTCGCAGAAGGCAAAGGCCGGGCCTGGCAGAATGAAGAACTGCCTGCTGTAGGAGAAAATCAGATGTGATGCTGTGAAACCAGATGAGATGCATCTGCATTGAGGAAATTAGCAGATGCAGTGGCTAAGCCTCTGTGCATCATATTTGAGAAGTCGTGGTCATCTGGTGAAGTTCTTACTGACTGGAAGAGGAGAAACAACCCCGTATTTTTAAAAGGTCAAAAAGGAAGACATGGGGAGCTACAGGCTGCTCAGTCTCACCTCTGTACCCAGCAAGATCATGGAGCATATCCTCCTGGAAACTATGTTAAGGAGCATGGAAAATACGGAGGTGATGGATGACAGCTAACATGACTTCACTAGTAGCAAATTATGCCTGACAAATTTGCAGGCCTGCTGTGAGGGATTACAGCATTGGTGGATAAGGGAAGAGTGACATCAACTGCTGACATCAACTACCTGGATCTTCACAATGCATTTGACACTGCTGCACTACATCCTTGTCTCTAAATTAGAAAGACAGGGATTTGGTGCATGTACCAGTCAGTCAGTAAGGAATTGGCTGTATGGTTGCGCACAAGAGTTAACAGTCAATGGTGTGATGGCTTGAATGGAGACCAGTGATGAGTGGGCTTCCTCAGGGGTCATACAGGAATTGACACTGTTTAAGATCATTGGTGGTGACATGAACTGTGAGATTGAGTGCATCCTAAGCAAGTTTGCTGGCAACATGCTAGAGGGCAGGGATGTCATTCAGAGGGGACCTTGACTAGCTTGAGATGTGGGCCTATGCAAACCTCAGGATGTTCAGCAAGGCCAAGTGCAAGGTTGTGCACCTATATTGGGACAATCCCAAGCACAAATACAGACTGGGTGGAGAACAGGTTGAGAGCAGACCTGAGGAGAAGGACTTGAGAGTGTTCATTGACAAGAAGCTAAGTGTGACTGGGCAATGCAGACTTGCAGCCCGAAAACCCCAACCATATCCTGGGCTGCATTAAAAGAAGCATGAGCAGCAAGTTGAGGGTTTTTTGACTCCCCCTCCACTCTTGTACCCCATCTCTGGAAGTGTTGGAGGCCAGGTTAGATGGAGTTTTGAGCACTCTGGTCTAGTGGAAGGTGTCCCTCCCCATGGCAGGGTCGTTGGAACTAGATGATCTCTAGGGTCCTTTCATTTTATGATTCAGTGATCCTGTGAATAGCCGGAAAAGAAAGAGATACTTTAAAATTAACTCAGCTAATGTTGATGGGATATTTTGAGTATTTATATGTTCTGCTTGAGATAAAATCCTGTATACTGTGTTAGAAAGTAAAAAAACCCTAGTTATGTTCTCAAAGGCTAAGAAGTTAAGACAGTCTTGCAGCAGGCCACAAAATCTAATTTCTGTTTCTTAGTGCATTTTTTTTTTATGGACTAACTGAAATAAATCCTCTGGAAAAATATGTGATCCTGCATTTGATGACTATCCTGATGCTACTTTTACTCAACTTTTTTTTAATTTTGGGTTGATTGATCCTGAAACAGAATATAGTTTTAATGCAGTTTTATCTGAGCTATGTGATCGGATTTAACCGGTTTGTTCAGGAAAAATGGCATCATCAGATGGTTGTCTGGCTTCAGCGCTCATCTTCTGAATGTCTTCAGAACTGCTGTGGGCCACCTTGCAACACCCTCCATATACGCTTCTGCGGTTATAATTTTTCTATTATATTTAATAGCTAGCAGCGGCAAGTGCTTGCCATTCAACAGTGACATTTGGTTTGAGTGTTCCATGAGGTCCAGAAGTGTTGGAGAGGAGCTTCTCCTGCTTTGCTGTCATACAAGGCATGAAGAATGTTCTCATCTGCATAGAGCTTCCAGGAAAAAAGCAAGCACGCCTGAAACCCAGCACTTAGTGTATAAAACTATTCTTGAAGGAAAATTTGAAGGAAATAACTTTGTTCTTGCCTTCATTTCCCGTGATTTATGTTGCGTCTGCTATTGCTGAGTAGGCCTGAAGTGTAAGACCACATGGGCTTTTTTGGTTCCTAAGCTGTGTATGTGTGTTAAGGCAGTTGAAAACTTTCATAGAGTTTGGAGCTCTGCTCCACCTAAGAGAAAACTCATGAAGCAAATACAAGCTGTTCTCTTCTGACAGTTTCAGTGGAGTTTCAATGTTTCTGCTTTTGCCCAGACAAGTTGCATGTGTCTTTTGTGGTGGAAAATTTCAGGTATTTTGCAGTAGGTGCCATTTGATAGCAAATGCAAGCATTTGTGTATTTTTTTAGCTATTATCCTGAATTGACTAAATAATAAAAAAAAGTCACATTGAAGTATTATTGCATTGGTTAATGTTGTGTATTGTAATTTTGTCTTACTTCTTTAAATATGTTGACCTTTCTCAACCAAATTAATTTCAGAAATTAAATTTGTGTAACTGAGTTTTACCACGAGTTTATGACATGGACCAGAGTCTATAAAGATCACAAATCTTTATGTAACTCAACGAAAAAGTGCTTTATTTGCCTCATGATGATTTACTATGCTATCCCTAGCTTTATTTATGGGTAGTATAGAACTTTTCAGTCCTGTAGTTGTATTGTTGCAAATATTTGCAATATTGCATATTTGAAATTAATTACAATAATTTATCTGCTAAGTATCTGAAAGCCCTGTGCTTTTTCTCTTCTGGATTTAGAATCTAAAGTAACAGTAACAGCTAGACCTTTTAAAATTTGCTCTGACCACACTGCTTAATTGAAAATAAGAATTTTGTCCTGGGAATAAACTGACAGACTATTTTACAATGTAAATTCTCTCTGGGCTAGATTAGGCCTGTGTGGTTTAGTGGGTATGGACTGGGCAATGTGAGCCTCTTCTGCTTTAAGAAGGACTTAGGGACATAGCCAGTAAAATGAATTGTTACAGGAATTCTGTAAAGTACAATTTGGTGGAATTAGAAATCAGGTAGTCAATACACAATAGTATTTTTATATTGTTTTTTTTTTTTTCCTTCAGGATAAGATACCTCTATCTGTACTATCATTACTGCATCTCACAGACATAAGAAATGGGCATTTCATGGTGCTACTACATTGTGGAGATGGTCATATTTTCTGCTGTGCAGACTGAGAGTTCAGTCAGGCTTTTTGAACTGTCTAGGTTGGTGCTCTGGAAAACATACTCTCTTTTTTACTTTTAAAGAAGAAAAGCTTGTAATTTCAACATTCTAACAACTCTCCTAAAAATATGTTTTCTGAACTATGTCTGTACTACATGTGATATTTAAGAATTTTTTGTGCACATTTTGAATCCTAGTGGTTTTTTCCTCCCGTTTATGACACTGGAATGTAAAAGAGGTCTAGAAATCCTGGCAATTTTCTTTCCAGTAGTTCTCTTCCAGAAGTTTTGCTTAACTATTTTCACATTAGTTTTGTTAGATTTTTGTTTTTCCTTTTGCTCTTGTCCTGCTGGTTTTCACTCAACCGTAATTTGAAATGAGGTTTATTCTTGGTTGTGATCACTCTATGCAACAGAAAACTTTCCATTTCCTTTAGGGGAATTGATACCTTTGCAGTGCACCATGTTTCTATCACAGGGCAGATCCATAATTGAACAATCAATCATTTTGCTTTGCTCTTTTGTTGAAATGTAACTGCTGTCTAAACCTACCAAAAGCCCAAAATGGATTTAATGTTCTATTATTATTGCTGTTATTATTAACATTGTAAGTGCTGATTAAACATGCCTAAGGATATTGTACTAGATATTACAAGAATGTATAAATTTGCAAAAAGCTTCTATTCTGTGCAATTTTAGGCCTATTATTTTAAGTGGATCTTATTCAGATTCAGTTCACTATGCCCTAATTGGACTAGTTTAATACAGTGTTCTCAATAAAGTGTATTGAGTGGATACTTCTAAAAATGAATACAGTGATGAGAAATGTATCATGGGTACCTAAATATATTACACTACTGGTTAATTTTTTGGGCTTTTGAAATCTAAATAGTAATATTTTCTTCAGTGTTATTTTTAAAGAGATGCTGTAGGCGAAGATGCCTAAATTCTTAAAAGCTGTAGTAATGAATACTGTTAACCTTTAGGTTGCAATACTTCATAATTCTAAAGCTTTTGTGGGAAAACAAACTAAATAACTCTAATTTCTTCTGTGCTGTGTGTAGACACCCTGTAGTGCTTTTGTTGCTGGTTCTTTTCAATGGGTCTTAAGTTCTCCTTACTAGAAGTGACCTCAGACTACTTGTGGAGGTGGGAATGCAGCTATTCAGAATTTCCTAGGAGAAATTCCAAACACCCGTGAGAGTATGCAGTGCTCTACACAGAGTGAAAGTTCATCTCAGTAGCAATAAAAGTATGTTTGTATTTTGAAGTTTGTTGCAAAGTGATATTTGTATCTGCTTGCTTTTCACTGTACTTCTGCACTTGGTGTGGCTGCTTTTTAGCTATATATACAATACAGTAATTGTGCATGGATGAAAGTTCCAAACACAGCGACAGGATATTAAAACACCCAAGAAGCTTTTAGATCTTTACCAGTCATTCAGTATTTTCTTTATTAGAAACAAAAAAGGAATTATGAAGAATTGCAGTCTATTTGTCTTACTTGCAGAGGCAAATAAGAAGATGCTTACTAAACAAAAAAATGACCTGAAAAGTTGCATTGATTTTCGCAGTTGCTGAAGCAGCAGAATTGTGGCCGCTGAGGCTTTTCTGAGGATTCTTGTGTTTTACACCTCTTGATTTTTGCTGGAGGGTTAAATTTTTTCTCAGAAATCACAATCCTGCAAAGAATTGTTGCTCTATTTTTAATCCTGCTGCTTAAAGTTACTTGAGCATACAGACATTCTTAGATTTTGCCTCTTACTGTCCATAACTTTTTCTGACTCTCTTACATGATTTCATCTATGTACCTACCTATGAGGCTAGACTTGTAAATGTATGATTTTAATTGACCTGTTCCCCATTTTAAAAAAGTTTAGTGACAGTCAGGCCTAGAATTTGAGAATACTGATTCTGTTTTCCCCATATTAAAACACAGACATTTAAAAAATACTAAATATGTTTCTGTGTTAGTCTGTGTAACATCATTGTGATGCTTGAAGCATTGTTGTTGAAAGAAATATATGTTTAACTAATATTCATACAGATGTGAGAGAGGCTGTCTTCTGTGTATGAAAGATTGGCTGGCTATGTAGGGAAAAACCAGTGGTTTTTTTGTGATTGGTCTCTTCTGATAGTTGCAGATATGGGAAACAGACCTATTGAAAAATTCTGGAACATTTTTCATTCTGTTTCAGTTTTTTCATCTGTAAAGTGGAGATACAATTCAAATAGAGCTGCTTTTGAAGCTGATGAGACCTGCAGATATGAGTTGTTGCTTTAGAACAGTACGATGTATAATGAATTCTTTTAACAGAAGTTGCAGGAGTTTTAACAACTGTCTGAGCCTTTGCCTTCTAAGATGTAAGAACACGCCCAGAAAAGTTTTTATTTTCTTTCTGAGCCATGTTATAAAATGACCTGGGTATTATTTTGTATGCAAAAGGAAATAAAAACAAAAATAAGAAAAAAGAAGGGTGCGAAGTTACTCCTAGGTTAGCTTCTAGATACTTTTGTTACCTTTCCTTTCAATCTTGTTTTAGAGTCAATAGCATTTTTCTTCTGTGCAGGAATAAGTTCATATAGTTGTAGTATTTGAAGTCTTCATAGGGAAAGTCAGTTAAGGGTGTGCAAAACATGCCAGTGAAGTCTAATAAAAATACTTTCCTAAAATTTGTGTAAATATACTGAAGCTCTTCAAAATGTGTGTCAAGAAGACTTACAGCTACCTGGTTGAGCTTGTACTCTTGATCTAATATGGAAGTGCCAATATTAGTGCCAATATAATATTATCATACATCTAATAGTGTGTAATGTGATCTTCTTTAAGTTAGTATGGGTGAGGTATGAGTGATATCCTTGTTTTTGAAAGCTGGGAACTTACTTGTATCCTTTTTCTAGAAGTTTTTTTGACTTCGCATACATAAGGGGTCTTGCTAATAATAAAATTCTCATCTGATTCCTATCTGAAGTATCAAGAAACTATTAATTTTAGTAAATTTCACAGTTTGATTGGTAGTAGTAGGAGGTCAATGGCAAAGCAGGTTGTGCTTTCCATATATAAATATTCAATACTTAAAACCTTTCTAGGGCTTGCACTGTTAGCTTATGACCCATAAGAGATACTCATGGACAAAGGGCACATGAATTGTTCAAAGTTATTGCCTACGCAGTAAATGTCATCCACAGAAGGGTCATCATGTGATATCCATGTAGCAGAACATCATGGAACCATATGATAGGTTAAATTTACTGTGGGCCCTTAACTAGATGCCCTCACAATTAGTCTTTCCCTTCAAAAAGTTAGCCTGGTATTTATCCATGCTAGTGACCAGCCTCCAACAACTGACATTTCAGGTAACCATAAAATCATATGCTGAGGTACTAGACATGTTTATGTTCATTACAGGTTATTTGCATTGTTTGCCAGATGTGTGTAAATGATTTTGATTGAGATTAGAATATGATGCTGAGAGGAAAGATAATGTTCAGGTAGATACCTAGTTAGATAGACTGGAGTTACATAGAGAATTCTCAGCCTTTGTGTATTTTAATGTCATTGATACCAGAGGACTGTTGTGTTGTGTTTGAGTTTTTTAATTCTTAATTCCAGAGGAGTCCTGTTGTTTTCTGTTCCCTTGTATTCAGTGACAATTTCTGTAGTAGCTATAGGAGGATTTATGGGGGCATTTTAGGCTTTTCCAGAGTCATATCATATCCCTGACATCTGCTGTAGCTAGCTGAATTTCAAGGAAAAAAAATATTATCTTCCTTTACTGTCTCCCCTGCAGCTGTAAAAATATATATATAAGTATATGCAGATTCTCATTCACTCTTCTTACTATTATTTAAGATACTGTAATTATATAACACAGTACATGTCTAGAAATGAATAAATGCACCTGTACCTTTCTAGCAGTGGGGAAATACATTTTTATACATTCTGATAATTTAGTTTGGTGTAGTTTTTGAGATTTCTTATGCTAGTTAAGGTTACAGAAACTAGGTACTAATGAGTAGCTTTTTAAAACCTAAAATGGAGGTGAAAGAAACACGAGGGTGGGAGCTTTCTTAGGACCCTGTCATTGATATTTGTGACCAGTTATGTGTGGTCTTGGAGAAATCCAGTGATACAGCCATGTTCTAAGTTATTTTTTCCTCCACTGTGTTCCTTTAATAATATGATGTCGTAAGACATCCTTCAGTATTGGATTTTGGGAACGACTGTGTGAGTCTGAATGTTTTAAATAGTTCTAGGCTTCTGAGTAAGACCTGAAAAAGTTGTTTAAAACTTCATAATGTGATTAGCAGACCCTTTTTGTTTATAATAAATTGTACTTCTATCACAGTAATTATATTTTGATGGTCTTTAACATTATTTATATTTTAATATCATGACAGGACACAGCATTTAAATTGTGAATTTATTCCCTGAAGAATGTGCATGCACAAGAAAATGACCAACTGTCAAGAAAGCACAGATATCTTATAGCAGAGAACATAAAATGTGGATGCATTTTCCAGTGACAGAGTTATGATGACAATGTGATTATTCTCAGGAATGAGATTTTGATCTCTTACATTATTACTCAGGAGGATAAATACGGAGCTTAGTTCTCTCTTGTGCTGTTTATCAGAGACTCAGTGAACATCTTCATTTTTCATATTCTTCAAGATTCAGGTTATACATGAACTGCTGTCTTCTGCACTACTGTCTGAAAAGTTCTGGCTCCTAATCTTTTGTATTAAAGTTTAACTTAATTTATGGGGTGCAGCTTTACCATGTACTGCAAAAGGTGATAGATCACAGCGCTGAATTACTTCAGTAAAGACGTGTTTTATACAAGAGTACTTTAGGGTTTCTTTTGAATCAACAGTATTATACTAAACCTTCCAGTGATCAAGGTATTGTAAGTTATTTAAGAAGCACACACTGATTCTGTATGATTTTATTAAGTTCAGTTTGGAAATTTGTTGTTTTTATAAAAAGAAACTAAATGGAATATTTGCAGCAGATTAATCATGTTGGATATGTAACAAGGAATTGATAGTCATGATTGAGTTTTTTTTTTTTTACATATTTGTTTTAAAAGATATCTGGGCTTGTAGTTCTGGTAAAAGAGTTCAACTGTTGTCAGCATTTACTCATACAAATGTGGCACAAGATTCCACAGAGTAATGAAATGAGAGCAGTAGAAAGAGGAATACTCTCCTTGCGTTTCTGTGACCAAATAGATAGTTTTAACTCAAAGCATTAAACTACGTTTTTCGATTTTCAGACTTCCACTTGTTTATAGCTTGTTTCCAGAAGTTACATTTTCTCGTATTATAAAAAAGTGAGAAAAAAATACTGTAGTTTTTTGTTCTAACACAAAAGTATTAAGCTAGTTTATTTTTAAAATAGTGAATTAAAAAAAATCAATCTCTTAAAAAAAAAATGAATGTTACTTGACATCAAAAATCTTCATTAAAAAGAAGTAGATGATTTTTCATCCACTGCCTGTCCTACTGTGAATACAGCCTCAATTTAGCATATGAGTCTAGGCAAGAGATCTGTTACCTTTTTAGATGTGGCATTTTTTTGTTCTGCAAGGATTGTTTTTCAAGCCTTAAAAATATTAATCTCTAACAACTCTGATGACAATAAATTGAAGATAAAAATTCAGATGGTAGTCTCTTAGGCAAAGTTCCATATGCTTATAGGCCAGTTATGATTTAAGGCAAAAGGCAAATGGCTTGTATCAAGAGTAGTGTAGTCAGTAGGAGTGGGGCTATAGAAGTGATTGTGCCCATGTACTCAGCATTGGTGAGGCTCCACCTTGAGTACTGCATTCAGTTTTTATTAAAAAGGACACTGAGGTGCCGAAGCATGTCCAGCAAAGGGCAGTGAGGCTTTTGAAAGGTCAAAAAACCATGTCTTTTGAGGAATGGCTGAGGGGAACTAGATTTGTTTAGTCTCAAGAAGAGGAGGCTCAGGGAAGACCTCATTGTTCACTACAAATACCCAAAACATGGTTGTGGTGAGGTGGTGGCTGGTCTCTTCTACCATGACTGCAGTGAGAGGACAGGAGGAAATGGCCCTTATTCCATACCATCTACATCATGCCCAAATCCCACACTTTCCAATGATATACATACTATATATATACACACAAATATATAAGCACAGATATAATTTCCATAGTCAATGCCTGTCCCTCCAAGGTGTCTGTTGAGTTCATTTAGGCCATGACTGTGGGTTCTATCCATCCTAGATGTCTTCCAGGACAGGAGGGCTGGTTTGCTGTTGGGTGGTTGAGAGCTGCATCAGGTGCTCGTGTCTGGTGTACCTGAGTCCATCCTCATTGTCCACAGCAGTTATGGCATGTGGTGGCAGTGTCATTCAGCAACCAGTATTACATGCACATTCAACACTACAGATGGTTCTCACCCAAAAATCAAATCCCCTTGAGGTACATACTGTGTTTCCTTGTCCTTCTGCATAACCCACTAAGTGCACCCAGGTCCTTTAGCAAAAACACGGATGGGTTTACCTTAACTGGACTAATCCAGTCTTACCTAACACATTTCCCACATGCACCACCAGGACTTTATCCCCTTCTACAGTACACAGGGGTTTTGATTGGGCAGGCCAGCTCAACTGGTAGAGCCCCTACTGTTAAATGTACATCTCAGTGTTTGAAGGTTTCCACACCCATTGCTTTCAAGGTGGTTTTTAACAGTCCATTGTATCATTCAACTTTCCCAGAGGCTGGTGCATTACAGAGAATGTGATACACCCACTCAATACCGTGCTCTCTGCCCCAAGTGTTCCTGAGGTTATTTTTGAAATGAGTCCTGTTGTCCAATTCAATTCTTTCTGGGCTGCCATGCCCCAACAGGACTTGCTTTTCAAGGCCCAAGATGGTGTTCAGGTGGTGGCAAGAGGCACAGGGTACCTCTCCAGCCATTCGGTATCTGTCTCCACCATCATAAGCATNGGACTTTATCCCCTTCTACAGTACACAGGGGTTTTGATTGGGCAGGCCAGCTCAACTGGTAGAGCCCCTACTGTTAAATGTACATCTCAGTGTTTGAAGGTTTCCACACCCATTGCTTTCAAGGTGGTTTTTAACAGTCCATTGTATCATTCAACTTTCCCAGAGGCTGGTGCATTACAGAGAATGTGATACACCCACTCAATACCGTGCTCTCTGGCCCAAGTGTTCCTGAGGTTTTTTTGAAATGAGTCCTGTTGTCCAATTCAATTCTTTCTGGGCTGCCATGCCCCAACAGGGCTTGCTTTTCAAGGCCCAAGATGGTGTTCAGGTGGTGGCACGAGGCACAGGGTACCTCTCCAGCCATTCGGTATCTGTCTCCACCATCATAAGCATGTAGTGCTTGCCTTGGCAGGTTTGTGTGAGTGTGATGTAATCAATCTGCCAGGTCTCCCCATATTTCGAACATTGTCCCCCATACACAGGGGTTTTACCCTCTTGGCCTGCTTAACTGTAGTGCATGTTTCAGTTATGGATAACCTGGCAGGTAGTGTCCATGGTTAAGTCCACCCCTCAATTACAGGCCCATCTGTATGTTGCATCTCTTCCCTCATAACCTGAGGCATGATGGGCCCACCAAGCCAGAAATAATTCACCCTTATGTTGCCAATCCACATCTAACTGAGACACTTTGATCTTGGCAGCTTGATGCACCTGTCCATTGTTGCGATGCTCTTCAGCAGCACCACTTTAAGGTACATGTCCATCTACATGATCTACTTTTACAGCCAACTTTTATATCCCAGGCAGTGATGTCTCGTCACAATTCAGCTGTCCAGATGGGTTTACCTCTACCCTGACAATTTTTCTGTCATTTTAGCTGCCTTCATAGAGCATCCACAAGTCAGTGTAGAGGTGGAGTGTCGGCTATCTTGTTCAGCAGTATCTAAATCCAGCTGGACAGCTTTCAGCTACAACCTGAGTTCATCCACCTTGTCCCTCAATAGTTTCTGCAGCTCATTGTGTAGGAATCCATACAGCAGCTTTTACATTTTCAATTTATTCCTGCAATACAGACAGAATGAGTCAGTGACGAGAGCATGCTATTTTTTATTTTCAGGTAGCTGGTTATATGGTGGGGCCTCCTCAGCCTATGACACCTTTTCTTCCTCCTGCTTTGATGATAGTCCAAAATTTTCGCCTTCAGGCCAGATCACAATGATTTCCAAGATCCCTGGGCGACTGGGGTTTCCTGTTCGAGTCAGGTGTGTGATCAGTGCAACCCACTTACGTAACATTAGTGACATGATACGTACAAGAGACTTTCCCTTTGGACATCCAGCCCAGCACTGGCAGGCGGGGTGTCAGAAGAAGCTGTGCTTTGGTGCCAGTCACTTCTGAAGCAGCTCAAACCCCTTCATAAGCTGCTAGCATCTCTTTTTCAGTTGGGGTCTAGCAGGCCAGAAATCCTTTGTGTCTCCAACTCCAGAACCGCAGCAGTCATTTTTGAGTCTCTTTTTTGCCAGAGACTCCGGGAAAGACCATTCTCCCTGGCTGCCATGTAGAGAACATTTTTCACATCTTGTCCTTTTCTGACTGGCCCAAAAGCATGAACAATCTGCTGTTTAATTTGTTCAAAAGCTTCTTGTTTTCTGGTCCCCACTTCAAGTCATTCTTCTTCCATGTTGCATGATAGAGAGGGCTTATAGTCTGACTGTAATATGGAACATGCATCCTCCAAAAAACCCACAGCACCTAGGAAAGCCTGCATTTCCTTCTTGATGGTTGGTGGGGACGTAGCTGCTGTTTTGTTGACCATGTCCATTGGAATGTGATGACATCCATCTTGCCAATTTTCTTCTAAAAACTGAATGTCCTGGGCAGGTCCCTTAGCTGGCCTTTAGGAGGAGTTGGATTATCTTCTCCCGTTTCTGAAAAGCTTTCTTGGCAGTGTTGCCCCACACGATGATGTCATCAATGTACTACAAGTGTGCTGGAGCCTCACCCTTTTCCAGTGCAGTCTGGATCAGTCATGGCAAATAGTGGGTCTGTGTTTCCACCCCCAGGGCAGTTGGTTCCAAGTGTGCTGGCCGTCCCTCCAGTGCTGCTCTCCTGCCCTCATCTCCAGCACTGCCTCTGGGAGTCCATTCATAATTGCACCCAGTCTGGAAGGGGAACCGGGAAGGATGATTTTCCCCAGCTTTTCACCCCCTTTTTCTTCTTCAAGCCTGTTACAGCAGCTTTTGAGAATTTTGAATTTCCCATGTATGTTAAGAATGCTTTTATTGCTAGATCTGCCAGATCTCCTCAGTGCCATCCATATCACGTTTAGAGTTACTGACCAGAAAATTTACAGGCTGGAAAATGACCTTAGGTGATACAGAATAACCTCAGGGCCCTAGCCATGCCCCATTGTGGCTCCTGAAACAGGCTACTGGCCAGAAACAGGACACAGTCTAGCAGTACATTTTAATAGTACAGTCGATCTATAATAAGTATGGTAGTTGTAAAGGAATAGGTTAGCCTTTTCTCCATACTATAAATAAATGTGTAGAAAAGTTTGGGAACTAAGTAGTTTGTCCGGCTTGGTAAAGGTAAACTTTAAACTTCCCACATAGACTATAGCTATTACATACTAATCGGTAGAAGATCTGGTGAATTTTGAAACCCATGTCTATTTAGTCATCTAAATTGTGAAATGTTGTGAACGACACGTTCCTAGGCATTCATAGACAGCAGGTGATTGTGCTAATGAGCTGTAAAGTAAGGTGTTATGCATCTTTGTTTTAAACAAGATGGAAGATGGCAAGCACATATTAACTTCTTTTTTCTGTAAATTACTAAAAAAATGAGTAAAGACCTTATCTTGGTGGAGGACTGATCAGCTTCCCAGCTATGTTTTAGAAACTTAAGAATTTAGGAGTGAAAATCAGGAAGAAAATGCCCTGTGACCATATGTTAACCGAGATGAAAAGCAAAACAAAACGAAACACCATCTTTTTATCAGGAAGACAAATGCTTTTTAGAACATCATGTAGTAGATAGAAGTTTAAAGATTTAAGAGCTGATGATAAACTGATATTTGCGCTATCTTTCCTGAAAGATAACAGGATGAGTTTGAAAAAAGTCAAATGCAATGTATACCTGGATTGTTTTAGAAGTTCATTAGGAAGAAATAAATTAATGCAAACATTCACGAAACATTCATGTAAGAGTTTTATGGTCAAAACTTGAAACTGGTATCATTTTCAGAGAGGTCAAATGGGCCTGCATGGAGGTACAAAAATTTTCTGGCAAAACTCTAGTATAAACAAGGAGTGTGCAAAAAGTGGAAGCCTGGAAGACAGGTAACCTGGAAAGAACATAGCAGGCAGACGTAGTAGGAGAGCCAAAACCCATCTGGAATTGCATCTGTTGAACAACAAATCATAGAACCACGTAGTAGTTTGGGTCAGAAGGGACCTTAAAGATCAGCTAGTTCCAACTCCCTACCACAGGCAGGGACAGCTTGCACTAGAAAGACTTCTATAAGCACACAGGAAATAAAAGGAAAGCTAGAGGAAATGGGAGCTTGCTGCTGAATGGTGAAGGGATCCTGGTGGCAAGAGAGCATAGAAGACGTTAAGGTACTGTATGCCTTCTTTACCTCAGTATTTACTAGTGTAAGTAGCCTTCAGCAGGCCCCAGAGATCAGGTGGAAGACTTGAGTGAGGAAGACAATCCCACAAAGACATTTGGATTAGAAAACAGTTAAGCAAATTGTAAAGCCCTGCTATAGGCATAAGTGCTGAGGGAGCTGATTGATATCACTGACAGGCTACTCCTAATAGTTTCTCTGTGATCAAAGTAACTAGGAAAGGTGCCTGAAGATTGTAGCCTTGTGCTCAGGAAGGGCAGAAAGGAGAGCTAAGAAGAGGCCACTCAGATCTCAAGTCCATCCTTGGGAAGGTGATGGATCAACTGCTCTAGGGTACCATTTCCAGGCATGTGTACAACAAAAAGGTGCCCAGAAGCAGTCAGCATGTATTCACCAAAAGGAATTCTGGCTTGAGCAACTGATAATATTCTAGCAGGAAGTGACAGGCTTGGTAGGTAAGAGGAAACCAATTGATACTGTCTGCCTTGACAGTGGGAAGGCTATTGGCACTGTCTCCCAAAAGATCCTCATAGAGAAGCTGAAAAAGTACGGGCTGGATGAGCAGACAGTGAAGTGGATTAAAAACTGCTTAAATTTCTGGCACCAGACGGTATTAAGTGGTGCCGTAAAGTCCTCAGTGGTGTACCTTGGGTTTAATACAGGGTCCAGTCCCATTTACTGTCTTCAGTGATAATTAGGATGTTGGGTCACTGTGCCCTGGGCAAGTTTCCTGGTAGTACAAAACTGAGAGGAGTGACTCATACACCAGTGGGTTTTGCTGCCATTCAGCAGTGGCTGGAAAGGGCCAACAAGAGCCTCATGTAGTCAAAAAATGGGATTTCAGAGTCTGGTACTTCAGGAAGAGTAACCCCTTGTATGTAACATGCTGGAGGCTGACTGGCTGGAAAACAGCTTTTCTGAGGCCTGGGCTCGGTGGACACCAAGCCGAACAAGAGGAAGCAATTTGCCCTTAGCTGCAAAGGTGGGTGATGAATACTGTGCTGTGTTAGAAGGAATGCTGTCAGCAGATCAACAGAAGTGATCCTTGCCATCTTTTCAGCACTGGTGAGGCCACATCTGGAGTACTCTACGCAGTTCTGGGCCCCCTAGTACAAAGGAGATGTGGACGTACTGGAGAATCCAACAAAGAGCCACTAAGATAATGAAGGATCTTGAGCATCCCTTGCATGAGAAAAGTCTGAGAGAGGTGAGACTATTTAGCTGGGAGAAGAGAAGGTTCAGGGGGATATGCATATTAATACCTGCAGGGAGGGTGCATTAGAGGACAAAGCCAGGCTCTTCTCAGTGGTCCCAGTGACAGGACCAGAACCTGAAACACCTTTGTTAGCTATTAGTTGCTGACATACTTCTTTCCATTTTTGGAATCACAGATGAGTAGCGAAGGCATTTTTTAAAATTTTAAATAATGAAATAATATATTTCATAGATTCTTTAGCAATCTGATTGCATTCAGTGGCATTAATTCTGGAGGACCAGCCTTATACTATGTTGTTTTTCATTAAAAAAACAACTGTTTAATCTCTGTCAGCTGTTTAAAGAGTTTTAATTTTTACAAGGAGCTTTAGAAATTGCATTAAAGTATTTTGTTGTTTTATAGTAATTTCATTATTTCCTTATGTTCCTTTTTAATATTACTTATCTCATATTTTCTGGTTATTCATTAAAATATTCACGCTTCTGTGCAGTTCATGACAAGCATGTATATGGCATTTTCTGTCAGCTCTTCACAATCAGCCTGAATTATTAACTGTTTTTCAACGTATTTGAAATGCATTTCCCTGTTCTTTGTTCTGTGGTCCAGCACCTAAGAAATTGGGACAGATTGTCTCTGGAATGTTTTTTTTTCTTTTTTTTCGAAAACTTGCAGTCCTCTCTCAAGTGTTTCAGTTACTTGAAAGTCTGGTTTCCAGTTTGCAAACAATAGCATCTTTGGGTTTGGATTAACCTGAGAACCAAAATATTTGTCATCTAGATGGGCTTTGAAAGTAATTTGTGCCCTCTGCAACTTGTCATATATGTAATTCCATACTATATGTGGCATTGCTTTGAAGCACGTTGGTTGATAAAATGTCTTGGAAATAATGCAAGTAAAGCATGTACTCAAATGCATTAGCTGTTAGCACAGAGCATTCACTTAGCAAACAGTTTTCAGACGTGAAATTAATTATTTGCTTTGAAAAAGAGCATAACTGTTCCTGGAAGCTGATTTGTGAGTGCACATATGATAATGTGTATCTTAATCAAGGTAGTGTTTTTGTATTCTCAGCTCATTTTTTTGCAATAGAGAACTCATAGAAGGTGTTTAATGCTTCCATATCACATATAATACCAGTTGAAATTTTGATTAAATCTTTGCTTTCATTTGCATTCATATTTTGTATATACATGGACCTTAGGTACAGAAATTTTGTTTTTGTTCCTTTGAGTCAGCAGTGTTTTTGCTGAAGTGTCCATCCTCACAATTCGCTCACACAGTCTCATGATCAGTAACGAAGTCTAGCTGTGTTCATGAAATGCATCATTGTAGATAATTTAGCTGCGGCTTTTTTATTTTCTCTCGTTGAAAAAAGGAGATATAAACAGTATTTGCATTATGATGCAAGTATTATACTTTTCTTGATGAGATTTTGTGTGATACTAGAAAGCAGATTCACTAAGGGTCTTCATTACTAGCAAAGTTAACTTCCTGCAACACTGATCACATATGTTCTGGTATCTGCTTTGGCATATTCAACTAAGTGGGATCTAGATCATGTCCAAAATTTTAAGTTCACTTAATTTTCTTTTTTCATATAAAAGAATATTTACTTCTACCTTGGGCTCTTTCTTTGAGCTTTTATAGAAAAACCCTTGGCTTTAATAGACACTGATCCAAAAATTACATTTTAGGGTGGTATTTTTTTTAATTTCTAAAGAATGCACAGTTTTGGTTTGTTGGTTTCGTTTTGTTTGGGTGTGTTCCCTGTCACATCCCCACCCCCTATGAAGTGTTATTGTACTGTATAATGAAAGTGGGTTCATGGTTGGGCCCTGGCCACTCTCTCATTCCTGTACCTCAACCATGATCTGGGAGAGAGGATAGTAAGAGTGAAACTGAGAAGGCTTGTCTGTTGGGATAAAGGCAGT
This sequence comes from Edolisoma coerulescens, assembly GCA_013397115.1. Classification (NCBI taxonomy): domain Eukaryota; kingdom Metazoa; phylum Chordata; class Aves; order Passeriformes; family Campephagidae; genus Edolisoma; species Edolisoma coerulescens. The sequence goes on along the minus strand of VWZW01005251.1, from coordinate 360,884 downwards.
TTAATAAGTGAAGTAAATAGGAACAAGGAAAACAGCAATGCAAAGACGATCACTCGCCACCTTCCGCAAGTAGTGTGCTTATGCCTCGACAGTCTTTGAGTAATGGCTACACCCTAAAAACCCTTACCTCAGTTTTTATTACTGAGCATGATGCTGTATGTCATGGAGCATCCCTTCAGTCAGTTGGGATCAACTGTTCCTGCTGTGTTTCCTTCCATCTTCTAGGCCATCCTATCCTACTGTGTCTGAGCTTGTTTGACTTAATCGCTGAATTTTCATCTTTCCTGCTGTTTGTCAGTGTTCCTTCAGAAACAGAAGCAGAAAATGCTGTATTAATTCTCCTCCAACTACACAACAGATTTGCACAGATAAATCATTACTCTTATGATTGTACCTATGTTTCAAAGGTCAAGAGAATATAGACATTCTTGTTGGGGAGAGAGACATAGAGTAGGCCAACTTGGTCATCCAAGCAAGAGCTGTTACATCATTGTCATGTTGAGGGGTAAATTTAACTCCACAAAATGTATCATGGTTCTTCTACTTGATTAGTTAAAAGGGCAAAGGTAACATCCCAGTAAAGGGAACATAGTTAAATAGAAGAAACATATATTCCGATATGTTTAGTGAAAGAGTCATTGCTTCTGAGATTCAGGACACTCATGCAACCTTGGATTAGTTGATAACTCTGAAAATGCCTAGAAGCAAAGTGTCTGAAAGGAGACAATTTGTATATGTGACAATATTTTATCAATGTACTGCTCTACAGATGTTTTCTGCTGGTGCCTGATGCATTTAGACTTGTATGTATGCTTATGGAGGAGCTGACAATTCTGAAGCTGATGAAACCTCTAAGAAGAAGAAGAGAATTTACCCCTACATTTTCTTTTTTTCAGTCCAACCTTTCTCTGCCAGATAACAGCATTTTAGCATGGCACTTCCAGTTGGATTTTTGCTGGAAAAGGACAAGCAAAAAAAAGTGTTGGCAAATGTAGTGAGTGAACTTTACTTCTAATATTAAAAGCAAGTAAATGACTGAGCAAACTTTTAGCCATATGCTACTTTATCTATGTAAATATCAGATTGTTAGATAAATTAGAAGAGATTATGAAGTGTCTAGGCTAAACAGGTATCTGAAATGATAGCTGCTTTATCCAGACCTGTTACAGAAGTCTTTATCTTAACAGAAGACTTGAGGTTCTGCAAAATTTTGCATTTAAGAAAAAAAAAAATTCAGGCAGTCAGCCACCAGGTTTTGTCTTTTCTAACAAGAATTATCTAATCCAATCCATAAAGAAGAGGACCCCAAAAGAAAAGCTTCTCTGACTTTGTGTCAGAAGACGAAAACTCTGAAAAAGTTTAACGGACAACATTTGACAGCATGTTTTATCTCAGTACAGTAAATAGTGGAATACATTTTATGGAGGCTTTCAAAAGTATAACAGGTTATTGCAGAGCTTTTGGTTTTTTACCTCATCATTAGAGATAATTTGTTGCAAAAATATAATAGGACTCTGTCAGTTTAGAATTTAGGCATTACCATCTGAAAAAAGAGAAATTGAATATGTGAGGGAAATATTTCTGCTATATAAAATAAATTTGGCTTAATTGATACAGGTAAGATTTGGATAAACATGTTTCCAAAGTGTGTAATATTAAAAGGGAATGAAGTGAAACCTAGATTAGAGCAATGACATTCCATCTGCTTTTATTGTGGAGAAAAAAACCCAAGTGAAGCGTTATGTAACTGATTCATTCTGGTTCTGTGGGTCATAGAGGGATCAGACCCAGTCATCAGATTTCCTGGAGGGTTTCACTACAATCGATCAAGGAAAATGGAACTAAAGAGAGCTAACTCTAGAGAGAGCACAGTCCTCAGAGGTTTATATTAATTAAGCTCATTAAAACAGTTTGGACAGAGTTTTCAAACCAAGTGTAGCTGTTTGCCTAGCTGCTGGAGCAGATGACCATTAAGAAGACAATTTAAATGGCTGTTTTGCTGACAAATCAAATCCTGTGCAATCTGAAAAGAATTAAAGTTCCAAACCATAAGTAATTGCTGTCTACACAGACTTGAAAGTAAAAAGAGCTGGTGCTCTTCCTGCCCGCCAGTTGTGTATACAAAGTCACCACATAAGATTTCAATTTCATGAAAACATTCCTTGTACTAGAAGATCTTTCTCTTTGCGTCGTTACGCTTATTTAAAATACTTAAACATAATATATTTTGAAAGCTCTCCTCAATATTTTTTAAATTGCTGATGACATTTACAAATACTGTGTGATAATCTAGAGAACACTCTTACCCTTCTAGACTAAACAAGAACTAAATTATTCCTGCATTTTGGAGACCATGTTCTCCTGTCCTATTCAGAAATTGTGACCTGGAGATGCACTTCTTTCCTCTTTCCAGTCTCATAAACATCTTTCATGTGGTCTTCAGAGTATTTTTTAGTGTATCTTTGATTCTGTATGATTCTTAAATCTCTCTTCTGAAAATCAAATGTCAGATGTCTTCAAGATATTTATTTACAATTTTTAATGGCAAACTATTCTTACGAAGCAGTATATAAGCTTTGATGAAAAAAGCTTTTCTCCACTTTCTCCTGTTTGTGTCTGGGCAGAACATTGGCAGAAAAACATGAAGGAAAAGCCAGGTATTTGTAGTATCACTGTGTGCAGTCCAGGGCTAGGTGAAATATTTTAATTCATTCAAAAAAAAGCTGTTTCATCTAAAGCACAAAATTCATCAATATCAGAACAAATTTTTGCACATTTCTTTCCGACAGAATGATTGACCAAATTTCAAATAGCAAAGGAAATGCTTCTGAGTGCTGGCCATTGGGCAGTTTGAAAGTTGTTGGTAAGTGTTACAGCACCATAAGGCAAGGAAAATCAGAAAAGAAAAGGAAATAATTTCAAGGAAACCATTATTTATGTAAATTCAGATGGTGTGATTCTTGCAGCTGTCCTGTGTAGGGACTGGAGTTGTGGGTGCCTTCCAACTCAGGATATTCTATGATTCTACAAAAGAGGCCTGCTTGTTTTCCAGAAGAAAACTTAGTCCCATAGTGGAAGTTATAGAAAAAGAGTTGGGTGAACACTGAATAGGGAACTGAGGAATGCACTATATAGTTTAACTATTGGTGGACTTTATTTGGGGACCAGTAAGGTTTAGTGTGTAAGGTTAGATAATGTTTCTATTTCTAAAGTAATCAAGGATGTCATAGTATGAACTCTCATTTACCCAATGTAAACTTTTTGGCACTTGATTCTAACTGTATTCATTTGACAGCATTTGTAAATTTATACATTATTACCATGTTGTTTATAAAAAAATATATTTTAAGTTGTCTAAGAAAGAAGTTTATCTCAAAGCCACATCTTTTTACTTCAGAACTGTCCCAGCATGGGTAAGAAAAGTACTCTGAACTGTGGTGATCACTGAGACTCAAACTTTCATTTCCTGATGTAGAGCTGAGGTTTTAGTATAAACTACAAAATCTGTAGAATTTTGGATCAACAGGATCAACAGGAAGAGCGACATGACCAAGCAATTGATATGTTTGGGTTTGGGGAATTCTGGAGCTATAGTAAAATAAAACAAAACATGTTTGGAATTCTGCAGATGTTCTGCACAGCACCCTTAGCGTTAGATTTAGTAGGTTCATCCTCCTTGCAGTGTAAACAGCACATCTGATAACCTTTTTCAAAGTTAGAAGCATCAAAGTGTAGATTTCATGTGTAAACATGAAAATCATGCAGACAATCTGCAGATCACGAAGTGTGATGAGTTTTACTTGAATTGAGTCTTTGTGAAGAAGAACAGCAGTTTGTCAAACCAACTAAAACAAAATATACTAATAAAAAATTAAAAGAAAAATTCTGAAACCCCAAGAGTTTTATAAAATTTAAATCATCAAGGACATGCCTTGTGCTTATAAATGCAGAAATTAAATACAAGAATAAATCAGTAACTTCAGTGTTTCAGAAAACATCCCAGTGTGAAATCCCTACCATGCTGGGACCCCAGAGTATGTAACTGGTGCATGCCTGAATCCACTTAGGTTCATGGGTCGTTTGAGCCAGACCAGAAGCATTATATCTCAAAAAAAATGAAACTAAGTTAATTTCCAAAAGTCAGTTAACTTCTTGTTGTTAAAAAACAACACAGAATTGAGGATGTGCCTGAAGTAGCATTCTTGTGGTATGCCATTCGTGGGGTTACATGTATGTGTTAAAACTTTTTGGACTGGGTGAAGGGAGTGGAAAGGGAAGTCCTAGAATATGTTTGTGTAATGGAAAAGCATTTAGTTCTTTAAGACCTGTGATCTTAAAAGTTCTGTAGTATGTTTTGAGTCAAACTACACTAGACCAAGTAGATGGGATTAGCACTTCAAAGGAGACAGAGAATCTTCTCTGTCTTTAACAAACCCTCTCCTTCTGTGTACAGTAGTTTGTGTGGCAACATAAAATCTTAGCATGTTATAACCTTAGCATAAAATCTTTAAAATTTAGTATCAGTTCTGCATGAGTTTTAATAATTGTCCAAGAATGCCACAGACACAAAACTCATTCCTGATGTTAGATATCAAGATTCAGATTCTGCTGGTCATACTATCTTGTTTACACTAGCGGGAGAGTTAGGAAATGTGCCATATTTTAATTTGGAAATCCATTTTCACTAAGCACTCTTTTAATATATGTAGCAGTATTATTTGTATGAGCTTCCTGCAGAGTCAATGCTTTAAAGTTATCATGGGATAAAGTAAATTATCTCAGTAAGTGCATTGTTTTAGCTGAAATATTTTGATTAAGGATGAATTCTGAAGGAATGAAGTTTACAAAGATGATGGGGATATGATACAACCTTTCTTTAATGGTTGGGAGGAGGAAAAAGGAGAAAAAATGTATAGCTTGTGACCCCGTGAATTTGAAGACATCATTCTATATAAATTACACCTTCTCAGATTGCATGGAGGTATAAGACAGTGAACTATAGCAGTGTGCAGCAAACCCTTGGAATAAACTGATTTACGCTTCAAAATTTGTGCATTTAAGGGCCAAGGCAGGACACATTTGTTTATAAATAATTTTCTTTCTTTTACCTCTCTTAATCACTTAATGACTGTCTTGTTAATTTAGTTTAATTTCTACTTTTTATATAAGTTTTCTAACAGAAGTTGACATAAAAGCCTTTGTGGACAGGCATGATTGGTTCTGTTTCTATGGCAACATGGGTGAATAGAAGAATGATTTCCTTTTGGAACCTTTCCTAAAAGCTGTTTTGTACCTTATAACGATATCTCTAGATTGCCATCCCTTGTCAGAGGTGAACGGAGATCACACTGAGGGTCAGCTTTGTTCCTTGTGTTTATAGATTATCCTCTTCAGTCAAAAGACTGCATTGCTTTTCTTTTTCTTTGTGGTGCTGAACCAATTCCATTCTCCACTATACACCGATCATAGGAAACTCAGCAAGATCTTTATTTTTTCAAAACATAATAAATAAACTAGGACTAGACCAACTATTGTGCTGTATTAAAAGTGTCTCTGGCAGCTACTTCGAGTTCCTCATTTTTCATATGAGGAAATATATATCCATTTGTAAATAATTTACTTTATGCATCTTACTCTCTGGAAAAGCCTGAAATATTAAATAGCAAGTTGAACAGTTCAGTTAAGTGCTTTGATTAAGAGAGAGATAAATCTTATTAAGTATTCTTCATCTTGGTAAATCTTGAGGCTTAGTACACAAATAACCTTTTTTTAAAGTGTGAGTGTCAGCTACATTAATAGTGTAATTTTGATACATCAAATCATCTGACTACCATGTTGGGGAAGTTTCTAGCCAAAGAAAGTCAGAAAAGTTCTTTACATTGTATTATATAAAACCATAGTAGTAAAAGCTTGCTAATCATAGTTAATAATGATGAGTATGTATGTAATTTCTCATGCTTCCTATCCATAAAGATAATAAAAGACACACTTTTCTACTCTGACCTACGTGAAGGATAATGCCTGTTAATAAATAGTGTGTTTGTGAATCGAAGTACCTTTCTATCTTTCTCAATCCTTAATTTCAGTAAATGTTTTCTGAGAGAGAATTTTATTCCCATAATAAAAGTGATTTTGAAGTTTCCTTCCTCTGTATAATGATAGTAATGCCTTTGTCATTTTTGGTCAGGTGTCTTAAATGAAAGTAGCAAAATTTCTCTTTGTGTCTGTGTCCTCCTCTGCTCCACATTTGTATTTTTTTACTTTGTTAGCCATTTTTATCAATATTGCTTTAAGTCTTAAAGGTATTAGGTTCTATGTCAGTAAAGGAGAGAGACCAGTGTCTGTGCTCTACAGAGGAAAGGCAGCTGTTACATATCAGACAATCTCCAAGGAAGAAAACCTTTCACTAACGAAAGGCATGGGAATTTCGACTTTAAAATTTCTCTGTCTTTCAGAACTACTGGCTTATTTGCTTGGGGAGAATGTATAGTTGTTTCTTTTGACTGTGTCAATTTTTATTGTTTAAGTAACTTTGATTTGAAAATTTATAACTAAGATGTTTTTAATTGTTCAATTGAGAAGAATAATTGAGAAAATTAACACTATCAAGAGAGGTTAAGAGATAATTTTTTGAATGTCTTTTAGGGATATTGTCTAAAAATTATAGTGGTAAACAGTGAGCAGTCTTGATAGTTCAGGAAACAGAAGACCTAAAAGATACTTTATGCTAGCTGTGCTTTGAGGATTTCATGGGGAAATTAATTTATTCAAAAATAGGCCTGGGGCAAGCTGTAAAGTGTATTAAAAAGACTAATAAATGATGACTGTGGTCCTTGTGGTGGTATCACGGTCTCAGTACAGATATTGGAAGAAAATCTAGAAACACAAAATAATAATTATAATGGAACTAATTGTTAGTAAGATACTGAAGTAAATGTAGAGAACCTGTCGAAGAGAAGTGCAGGCAAGAGGTAGTGGTCAATAAGTACAAAAGAAAGATCTGGTTAAAATGGGAGTCAGACCAAAGTGTTTCCCTATAATCTTAAAGATAAGTAATACTTCTTCCCTGCTTTCTTTTACTCCTTTGTGATCTCACAGGACCTTTTATGTTTGGTACAAAATCATTTCAGGCTTTTTTCTACCTGCATCCAGGTTTGTTTTTCTCCTTTGTGTTTATTCAAGATTTCTTTTCTTTTGCATGGTTGTGTGTTATCCTTGCACGTGTTATCTTAAGGAGAATATATTTTTTATGTAGTTACAATACTGTGATTTTTAGTAGTGTGATCCCCTACCAGATAGTAGGAAGATCTGAATAGGTGTCTTTGCAATGCCTGTATATATTAGAAAACAGGTGTCAGAGAGACAGACATTTGTTGTAGACATCCTGAAATCATGGAAAGTATGTGTTACTAGATATCACCATCTTACCGTAAGACAGGTGAATGATTTTTCATTTCAGTGCATTACCATCTTCTTATCTCCTGGTACGTCTGTAGCATCAATTAACCTAAGTTTTCAGTGGAAAATTTAGTAGTGATGTGCTTAAGTGGAATAGGGATATACCAGTGTAGAAAGAAAATAATCTGTACACTTGTTGTACAAGTAGCATTATGGCAATAAACACCTACTGCTTGGCAGAAACACATATGTTTATCATATTCAGTTGAGCAATATTTGAAATACAGAGCACGATGAAATTCATTGATATTTTCACCATAAAGCTGTCATTGCAGCACTGATAGCAGGTGATAGTTCTACAAGCACATGTCAAATCTGTGCTTATCTGTTTTGACATCTGTTGATGGAAGCTCTCTTTTTCTATTTAAGCTGGACAATAACCTTGATATTCCTTGTGAGCAGTAAAAGCCTACAAACGTTGTTTTAAGAAGGATGTCTTAGCTTCTGATTTATACCTGTCATAGCAAATTAGCAGATTAAAACTGATCATAAAACAAACACTGGGACATTTAAAATAGATCCTCTTATGACATTAAATCTTTGTTGCTTTGTTCACAGGCTATACCTATTTTGTTGAACTTCATGGATGTAAAAGAAATTCATTACAGTTTAGTTGGTGATAATTATGTTGTTCCCTTCTCACCCACCTTCGTTCCTGGCCTCTTCCTTCCCATAATAATCCTTCAGTAACAGCACTTTGCCATGAAATAGAAGTGAACTTATGGAATAGTTATGGGAAAAGAATGTTTAGAAACATGACAAGCTTTCTATCTTTTCTTTAGGACAGGCAAACATACTCCTTTATGAGCGAAGTGTGGCATTAGCCTGAGATATAAACCAGAAGTATTTCCTTTTACTTCAGAAGGCATGGTTGACAATATTAACAAAATTTTTCAATAGCAAAAAGTAGAATTAGAAGTAAATTACTGTATCGTTTCTCAGTTGAATGAACGATGAGTTTCTAAGTCCAAACTATGCACCTGCAGCAAGTTGTTACTCTGGTTTTTTTTAACCAGTATTATATTATGCATCTACCGTAATATTATGATGAAAAGTCAGTGTAAGTGAATGCATTTGTATGATAATTCTTTAATGACTGGGGCTAAGTGACTAATGCTTTATTTATTTATTTATTTATATATCTGTTTTCCTGACATCGATCAGTTGGCAAGCTATTCCTTTGAAATAAATTAGTGTCTAGAAAAAAATGGGACTGGAGCATTAGTTAAAAAGATTCTTCCATTACCTTTTAGCAATGAGATGGACCATATGAAGTAGTCTGGGGATTGAATATAACTGATAAATATAAGGCCTGTGGCAAATGAAAAACTATTTCTGTAGGGTCCCTAAGATCAAATAGTGATTTTGCAGGCACCGTAATCCAAAAAAAATATCATCCTCTCAGGACAACCTCAAGTTCATTCACAATCTCCAAATACAATTACTCATAGAACATAGTAGTAATTTCTACATGGTAGTGTAATTCTTTCCTAATTCGTGGTTGCTTTACTTTGTTTGAATGTAGTGATTATGATGTTCATTACTAGCAACTGGTTAGGTGCTGCTATTCATATCATCAAGCAAACTGCAGTTTAAATGTGCACTGACAAAATTTTAATCTTGAAAAATCTCTTCGGAGTCAGCAGATACATCTTTAACAAAAGTGGTTTTGTCATTTTAGAAATCAGCTTGATTTCATGACAGAATTATGGCTGTATTTCCATTTGATTCAGAGTCTCTATTAAAGTACACATACTCTGAAGTTGTAGAGAAATTTAGTGCAAAATAAATCCACTGACTTGGTTAGCACTTCTTAATTTTAACAAATTGAGTTATTTCATTTTCTCCAGTGGAATTCCAAATGTCTGTTCACAAGACACCTGTTATCAAATGGGTTATTAAGAAATGTGCCATTACTGATCACAGAAGAATAGTTTTGCTATATGCTCAGTAACTGATAATCTTTAAAATTTTCTGTGCTGTCCTATAGAATTAAAATTTTAAGGGCTCTTTTTCCCCCCAAATTTTGAGTTCGTTTGTCATGAAATTCAAGATTTTTAGATATGCAAGTCAAAATTTATTTAAAAGACTGAGGAGGGGGACTACCTCTAATTTTTTACTGCTATTTTATTACTAGTTTACTGGTATATACCTTTGTTTCAACTCTTTTTCCTTATTTAAGCCTATTCATTCAGTAGTATCTTTGGATTTTAACCATTAAAGGAGCTCTGTTTGCAGTACAGAAAAATTAATTCTTATTTCGTATTAAAAATTAGTGATGCTTTCCAACAAACACGTCATGCTTTGTAGCATTTCCCTAACATGTCATTTAGATGATCCTAAAGAAAGATGGATTAATTAGAATGTATCTGCAATAGCTAAGCCTGATCTAGGTTACTGAGGGAGAAAAGTTTTATGACTCTTCAGAAACAGTAAAAAGACTGGGATTTCCTTTACTTCTGTAATCCACTTCTACACAACATGAAATATACTTGTACTATTTTGGCCTCTTGCAAGGCTTTCATTATGCTGAGAACCTGTTTTTTAAACCAGTTTCAACTTAACTAGAAGAAACAGCTTCTTGTTAGTATTCACATTCCGTGTTGTTGATGGAAAACTTCCTGTTAATTCAAGCGGGCTTGATTGGTCCAAATGAAAGAGCTGCTTGTCAACCGTTTCTGAAACAGTAGGTGTGCTGGAGTCGAAAGCTGGAAAATCATGAATAATTGTTTACAACAATTGTGAAGAGAAGTGGGAATACAGAGAAATCTTTCTTCAAAAACCTTTGCATTTGATTTGATCAAACAGGGAAATTTGTGTATGTTTTTTAAGGTAGTCTTCTCATATTGGTTATCCAAGTATAAGAGCTAAAAGGCTTTTTTTGAGTTTCGTGTTTAGATTTTTAGGTATGCCAGGAAATGCTACTGAAATTGTAAATGAAAACCCAAAACTTGCAAATGAAAGGAGAAAAAATACTGAAAGGATAACTAAGTGAAGACTCTGTGGTTCTATGGAGACCTCACAGAGAAAATGAGAGGAAGAGATTCTCTTCCAACGATTGCCTTTATACCAAGTGGTAAGGCTTTGCAGGATCAATCACCAGACTCAGCTGTTCCAATACCATGCTTAATTGTCATGTTAACAGGTATTTACTGGTCATCAGAATTGCCACAGCAACTCTATCCTGTCTTCATCTCTACCCTTCTTGTCTGCATTTCCGCATCCTCTGTGGTTTTTACATTCTAGTAAGAAAACCTATTATTGAGTCTTTCTCAGTACACATCTTTAGTGGTAAAATGATATTATCCAGGAGATACCTGCCCAGATTACTGCAAAATACAGGCTCTTTTCACATCTCCCAGGTAGTCCTTATCCTGGGTTTATTAGACTTTATTTCACCCAGCAGTGAAGGTAATATTAGGATGAAGAGAAAATCATACCTGACCCAGAACAAATGGTAAAACCATTTTTCCTTTCCTGCAGGATTTTATTTCTAAACTAGCAAGCATTATTGGATTCAGCAACAAACAAACTTCCTCCAAGCCTGTAACCTGACTCCAGGCTAAGCTCCTTACTCCTTACCTGTAAGAGTTCTGAACATGAATGTATGACCTCTGTTGACTTTTTCAGTATAATTTATTCATTCGCATTTATTCAGGCCTTGATGTTCCAGAACTTGATCCCAACCCATCTGTTTTTCTCAGTTCCTGTTGTGCAAATTAAGAATAATATGATAGTGTATGACATAGGTGTATGATGTAAAATACATTATTGTTTTTGAATTGGTACCACATGGCAGTGCTGAGTACTGATGAGGAAATTAGTAATTCAAGTACTCAGGAAAGAGTTTGAGTGTTGTGTGGTAAATAAAATAATGAATTCTTGACAGTAAAAGAGCAGAGCACAAATCTGAGTTTATTGCTTTTAAAACATGAGCATAAATTTTTAATTAATAGATTTGTGTGCTGAGGGGGTACCGCTGCTGGTCTCTTCAGTTTTGCAAAAATGAGGGGAAATACATGTCTTTAATTAAAGCTGAAAGAAGAACGAAGTCTGGATTTATAAAAGAGACAGGAGTAAGGACAGAAGACTGATTATGTACGCACACCCTGAACTTAGAGCTGAAATCATATGTTAATGTCGGCTAAACACAGTCAAAATATGTTGCTTGCATTATATTTTTCTAATCCCTTTCCATTCTTGTGTCAGATATCATAAATCATGTGACCTTCATCTTTTCCTTTGAGGAGACCGTACCAAACTATCAGATCATGGGATTGGAAGCTTTTACTTACTGGTTTGCCTAGACATAATTTGCTAATGGTTTTAGAAAAAAAATATTTGCTGTCACTGTTTTCTCATATATCTAATTAATAAGGAATGTTTGTGTGTCCAGCTCTGGTATAAATTCTTAACTACATTAGGTAGTCAGTGACTGGAATGCATTCAGGCCAGTTAAGTGCCTGCAGGGGTGGAACTGTACAGATGCTAAATTTCATTTCTTAACAATGATTTTCAGTGTTAGATCTTCATAGGTTCATATCTCTGAACTGATTTTCTTGCTCTTAGTGTGACTGTTTATGCTACTAATTACTAATTTTCTGTGGACAATGACGTAGGAGGAATGATTCCTGAGAATGCACCTGAGAACTGTACCCAGTTTTTAATGTATTTTATTGAAGTCTTCATACTACATTCTTTTTGTTTATCTTCTCTTACCTGCCCTCTTTCTCTATCGTGCCATGGTGGCAAAGGTGTCCTGAATTTGCTAACAAAGTAGAAGGAAAGTGAGAAGAACGGTTCATGCAAAAGGGAAATGGATGCCTTTAGTAAGTAAGAACTACTGATAATCTAAGTGATAAACCAGGAGAAGAATAAAATGTTTGTTGTCAGGACAGTGCTGCCTTTTTGATAGCTTTTTTTGTTGTCTTTGAATTCTGTTCTGTGCATGTTCAGAGGATGTTCATAAGCTGTTCTGCCCTTTCCTTTGTGTCTCTATTGTGATTTAGATGAACTTCAGCTTTTCTGAGGTGGGGAAAAATGGTTGCTGTGAACAGTATACATTATTCTGTTACTGTAATATATTGCTACATTTATGTGTCGTAGCTTCCAAATGCATTGCAGAATAACATATTTAAGAATGATTAGAATATTTTGCTATGCAGCCTCTGCTTTCTCCCATCTGGGAATCACTGAAGAGATTATCTGCATGGAATCACCATTATATGTGTCACTATTTGTGTAGCAAGTTCAGAACACCTCAGTATAGTGCAAAAGTTTTCTGAAACATGTAATTTCGACAATTTAATTTTTATTGCTTTGGCTTTGTTGAAGGTTTATTTTTAGAATCACAGAATGGTTTGGGTTGGAAGGGACCTGTAAAGATCATCTATTTCCAACTCGCCTGCCATGGGTAGGGACATCTTCCACTAAACCAGGTTGCTCAGAGCTCCATCCAGCCTGGCTCTGAACACTTACAGGTGTGGGGCATCCACAACTTCTCTGGGCAACCTCTTTCAGTGCCTCACCACCTTCTGAGTAAAGGATTTCTTTATAATTTCTAATCTAAACCTGCCTTCTTCCTGTTTAAAATCATTGCCCCACGTCCTATCACTGTCGCCAGTCTAGTAGACTAGTGGCTATTCAGCTTCACCAAGTGATCCCAAGCCTGCTCTTTGCTTATAGTGGGAGGGACTTCATTGCCCCCACACTCACCTGGAGGATGAGGGGCTTGAGAGACCTGGGAGGCTTGACTGCCGGGTGACAATTGAGGCAAAGAGATCATTGGGCACTTCAGCCTTCACTGTATCAGTCATCACTAGTTTGACCTGCTTGTTCGTCATGGGGTAGACTCTCGTTGGACTTTTCTTTTCTGACCTGTGAGTTTTAGGATCCTTCCTTGTTATTCTTCACATCTATTGCCAAGTCCTGTTCCAGTTTTTCCTTGGGTTTCCTGATACCGTCCTTAGACATTTGTACCATATCCCTGTACTCTCCCCAGGTCACATGTCCCTGCTTCCACTGATTGTGCATTTCTCCCTTACTCCTCAGTTTGAGGAGCAAATCCTTACTCAGCTGTGCTAGTTTCCAGCCTACCTAACTCAATTTCCTACACACAGGATAGAGAGCTCTTGAACTCTTAAGAAAAGTGGTTTTAAAGAGCTGAATTTGTTGTGTTTGATGTATGGAACATAGAGTGCTTTGGTTCACATGGCATGGGAAGACATTGCACATCCTTAGGGATGAATGTGTTTTTCAAATGCCTGTGCATTTTGGTGAATCATATTTTCTGATTTTTACCTTTAACTGTCAAGGTAAGAAAGTGGGAAAAAATACAGAAGTAGCTTCACCTGAATAGTGGGTTTGAAGGCAAGTCCTATCACATTTTTTCAAGAAAAACCTTAATTGAACTCTATGTGACAGTTTCAGTCTCTTCATGGAAGTCTCCCATGTGGAGTGAGAGTGAGAGACATTAGAGACTGCACCACGTAGGACAGGAAAGCAGTAAGGGATCAGGATACTTGTAGTGAGTTACTTGCGTCTAATGTGTTCTGTGTGAATTTATACAGGCTCAGTGAATCATCCTTAGCTTTGACTGGTCGTAGTAGCAATTCATCTTTTGCAGGAAAAACTTATAGTGCTGATTGTTGTCATGACTGCTGTCACATTAAAGTCAACATTCTTTACTCTGCAGAATAGTTCCATTTTGCACCACTTTTTCAAAACATTTTATTTTGTCTGTTTTGTCCAGTTTTCAGGTATCTTAGGTGGTGGTTCACTGCCAACTCGCAAAACGCAAAAGCTGAAGATGTTAAAGAAATGGAAAATCATGGTAAACAAAGTTGAAGTTGTTGTTAAAGCCTCATCCAGGAGGCCTTCTTCTTGCTCATTTTTTATCTTTTCATACAGTCCTGATGGTGTAAAACACAGAAGAAATTTAATGTAGTCAATCCCTGGGACTACTTGTGTGCTCAAGTTGAATCAAGAGCATCTAGTGGATGCCATCTTTTTTCTCTCTATCATTGCAGTCTCATCACTGTATTGGCATGGCATTTGATGGTCCACAAATCAAATTTTCCCCCTTCCAAGTAAAAGAGGTCTTTTAATAATCATTCTACTCTCCCATTCCTTATTTCTATACATAGACACCATAGCCCTGCGTATGAGTCGTATGAATCTCTTCCGGTGCGTTCACTAAGCTGTTGAACTTTTATGTATATACAAGGTGGATGTTCTTTTTGTTTTGGTCATTCATTTCCTCAAGTCTTTTGGAGGAAAGGTTTTGTGTCAGTGAGATATACTATTGAAACAGTACAGAGTTGAAATTGAGTTACAGTTCTAAAGGCATAAAATGTATTTTCTTTGAAAAATGGTGAAATTACCTGATGTGAAAAACCACCGCTGTAAGACTGATAAGCCATTGCAAAGGAGCGGGTACCCCTAAGAATGGCAGCTTGAATTACAGCCTGCTTTATCTGATGGGGGGAGAGGAAAAAAGTAAGCTATGCTGGTCTTCATCCTCCTTTTCTTGTGAATATTTTCTTTGCTACTCTTTACATTTGTTTAGAATATTTTTAAAATATTCAAGATTTGAATATGTTGTTTAGAATGCATCTTTCCTTGATGATACCTTTTATTTCCAGAATGTTCTCCTGATAATCAAGTTCCTCTCCTTTTTTTCTTACATCTCAATTTCCATATGCCCTTCAAAATTTGCAGACTGTTACATCTTCTTTCAATTTTCACTTAGCCAGCTTATAAGCAGCATGCCAGTATTTAGCTCGGGGATCTCTTCCATAAATTTGTCCTTAGAGAGCTGCTTATGGTGCTTCTGCCTTTTTTTTACTGACTGCTAATTTACCTGCTTATTTTTGTTACTGAACCAAAAGACGTATTTCTTGTGAAATGTTACTGGGATCTTATCAAGTATATGCATCTTTTCATATGTTGTTTTACTCTACTTCTTTCTTTGTCTATATAAATCAAAATTGTATTGTTTAAATTTCTTGCTATAGTGTCTGATAAATTATACGTACACTCGCTAAATGGCATGGATCTTTTTCCATGCATCCAGCAACAACATTATTAGGGTTTTCTGGCTTGATTTGATTGCATCTAATTTTTTCCTTTTTGCATTTAGTTTCAATTGTGTGATTAAATCTATATGTTGCTTTTTGTCTGTTGGTTTGGTGTTTATAAAAAGCATCTCTTTTGTTACTTTTTTTTCTGGTGAACTGGTGTGAATTTTCACACAGATATTTCACCTTACCTTTTGGAATGTCTGAATATAAGACATGAAGCTAATATGACAAGACTGTTCAGCCATCTCTGCATTTCAGTTTTCTGGTATTTTCTAAACAATATGTTTTATTAGTAGCAATTTATAGTAAAGTATATGAACATAAAGGGATTTTACAGATAAGTAGACCTGAATGACTCAGTATCCAGTTTGTTTTTAATATGTCTAGTTAGCAATTACACACCAGATAGCTTCTATTAATTTGATTTTATTAAAGGAATCATGAATATAAGTTAAATGAAGAGTACCTGGGGAAGAATAAATTAATAAATTAATGGCCATAATAGGCCATGGAATCACTTGCCATTAAACAAAATGTCCTGGTATTTTTGCATAATTCAAATACCTTTGCATTAAGGATAACTTGATTCAAAACCCAATTCAAGATAGTTAATGTGATTTGGTAGATACCAACTGTTAGAAGGGGATCGCATTTGAAAAAAAAAAAAACAAACAGCTCAAAAATGTATGCTGATAATTCCCTAATCTCATTTTGGGAAACTGTCCTCGTTTGCGGTCATCCATTCAATTCCAGTAAAATATCAACAGGTTTTCATAGCTATCCAGTTGGAATTTTGTAAATAATAACCTGTTTGCTTTGTTCTTGAGGAACAACATTTGATTAGTGCATTTTTTTGACACTGAAAACAGGCCATGTGCCCTATTTCCAGTTTTGTCTTGCAAGGAAGTGAATGCCCTCTCTGGTTTTCAAATGCTAAAAAAATAAAAATAGTATCCTACAAAGACGTTTAAATCAATAGTGCTTGCAGAATAGAAAGAACATTAGTAGTATGTTTGCTGCTAGAGAAACGTCTTTCAGTAGGGAAATAAACACAATGCAAATAAATCTCAGTTAATCTCAGTTATTATTATATGGAGATTAGTTGAATAAAAAGATAAAGGTTCTGCCAGCCTTTTGCTTTTAAGCACCTGTGAGAAAGCTCTCAAGGGTATACTGTATAAATATGAGTTCTGTCACAAGCATGACTTTAAATATTTCATGAGTTTTGCTTCAAATCCTTCTACACTGCAAACCACTTCAGTATCTATAATAAGCATATTTCAAAATAATTTTTATAGACTTGTCACTGTTTATCATTTGGCCTGTATTTAAGAAAGCAAAATTGTTCCCAAAATGCAGAAAATTTTAAAGCAAATACTTCCTAGTGAATCACTTGTAAATCATGCTTGCTTTTCTTTTTACGGGACTTTATGGAGGTTTGAACTGTGTTGTTTCTCCTCATGACCTTAAAATGATTCCTCTTGTCTGTCAGAACTTTGTTGTATGGAACGGTGTCTCTGAACCATGAGTACCACACATAACAGTCGTAGAAACTTTCTAAGACAGCTTTTCAGACTCTTAAGGCAGTTTGGTGCTTGTGAGTTCCACTACTGAAGCAGTATTCTGCTGTACTGTGACTAGCAGGACTTGTGAGGCTACAGCTGGAGTACTGTGTTCATTTCTGAGTTCTCCAGTACAGGAAAGGCATGGACATACTGGAAACAGTCTAGAAACAGCCAACTCCCCAACAAGGAAGGCTGAGAGCTGCACTGGCTGTCCTGGTAAAGAGAAGACTTGGGGGATCTTGTCCATGTGTACAAATATCTCATGGGAGGGTGTAAAGAAAATGGGGCCAAGCTCTTTTCAGTGGTGTCCACTGACGGAGCAGTGGATAATTGTCGCCACTGATCCTGTTACACCCATTGCCTGCCATCCTGTCATTGTCCGTGAAGTGAAACAATGGGTTCTATCTGAACGTGAGGAAATATGTTTTTTAGTATGAGTATGACTGACCACTTAGGCAGCCTGGCCATGGACATCGTCCTGGGCAATCTCTCCTAGGTGGCTCTGCTGGATCAGGAGTTTTGGACCAAATGACTTCCAGAGGTCCCTTCCAACTTCAACCGTTTCGTGATTCTGTGGTTCATTTTACAGTTAAAATGTATAGTTGATAACATCAAACATGATTTGGCTACCTTTTCTCAGTCTCCTACAACCAACAAAAGTAGTAGTAAACACGAGTGATTAGTAAAATCAGGCTTTTTGCAGGCAGTCTGGGTAAGTTCATCAATCAAGTAGTAAATAACGTGCTCTTGCCCTTCTTATATTCATCGTGTGATAGATCAATTGAGGTAAGTAAGTGCTCTCAGATCTACTTCAAATCAGCATCAATAAGGACTGTGGCAGCTTATGCTGCAGGATAACAGAAAAGGAAAGAGTTTCATAGCAATAT